>CALNHX010003023.1:0-161096 GCA_940337035.1 Agriotes lineatus
TCACATGTGGTTAATTCAAATTTTAAAATCGCAGCCAGTCAAATTTTTAATAGAATAAAAGCTATCTGAACAGAGGTATTTCAGGAATATATTAAACTCAAATTAGTACAAATTTTAATTTAAAATTTTAAAATCGACGCAGAAAATAAAAAATTATAGGCGTGGAATTTCTCAACTATAAATACAATTTAAGCGGTACAGTATCGTCGGAGGAGATAGCGATCCAAGGTACATACATACAAAGTAAGAAAGAGACCACCGATTTTATGGTATTGGTATGAGAAATAAAGTAACGTATATTTATTTTAAAAGCGTTAAAATTATATATTCACTGATTTTAAGGAAACGGCTTGCAATTAAATTAAAAGCCCCTAATTGTAATTTCTTCAGACAAAGTTTAAATTGATATTATAATGAAATTTGAGCATAAATTTAAACAAGCACATAGACCTATAGGCCATCGAGAAAAGTTTGTTTGAATTTTATAGAGGATCCAACAGCTGCAGGCCAAATCTCTTGTCTGCGATACGACAGGCAACGACCTGTTTGGCCGATTGATAAAAATAACATAATTAATTCCATCAAAACCACGTACGAAACCAGTTTTTTTAAATTATCATCAGCCTTTTAACTATAAACGATGCAATACAACTGTTATAAATTATAATTTTCAAGAAATATTTAGTTTTAAAATATGGAAGTGTAACGACACAAGAGTGAAGTGGCATTCTGCTCAAACCTTAAAATCCAACGCGCTTCGGTGGTCTAGCGGCATAGATCGATGCAGCCCAAATGTGAATACGAACGTAGAGGGTTCAAATCCGACTTGGGGCCATCGCAAAAAGCTTTTTTAAATTAAATAAATGCGATCGAGAAAAGTGCGCACGCAGAAAACCAAGATGGCCGACACCCCGGAAAGTTTAAATTCAAAAAATTGAACTTAGAAAAAATCTGAAAAATTTCAAATTCAAATATTTGCGCGAAAATTGAAATTAAAATGGCCGCCGCGTAATTCCGGAAGCAAATTAAAAATGGCCGCCGCGTAATTTAATCAGTAGCTAATGCGTAATTTAATCAGTAGCACATATCAAAATTAATTAGAGCAATCCTCGAAATTAATTGGGTCAAACCGCGGATTTAATTGAATTTAATTCGCGATTTTAATTGACCTAATTAATTTGATATCACATTCATAGTGTCCCTATACTACTGGAGAACGTAAAAATGTATTCAATCGTATCAATACAGAACACACAATTAAGTACTATCTTCAAGCGACGGTTGGTTCGCTATCAAATTATCTGCAGTACCACTCTTGAGTTTAAGTTTAGCTACGTCCGCATACGGAACAATTTTATGAATTTTGAAATCATACTTCCCGAAAATGCTACCTTCATTTGACCACACATTATGTTTTCCTATAGCAGAAGCTGCCTCATTCAATAACTGCACACGTTTTTTAGTTAGATCTGTTAGATCTTCTCTTATTATGAACTTTGTGTTCTTTAGCTTCCGTTTACTCCTCTAGATAAGGTTTTTGGTTTGGCGACTGGTAAATTTTACTATTATGGGTTTATGTAATGGTTCCCATCCAGGCAATCTGTGGCTGACGTCGATTTCACCAGTGGACATCTCGAGACCCAATTTACTTTTACACATGTCAATTCCAATTTGATTTGTATTTTCACCTTCCACAACGGGAACTCCGAAGATCAGCAAATTATTGCGTGTCGAATATTGCTCGAGATTATCAAGCTTAACATCCATTTCACTAACTGTAGCCTTCAACTTCTTTTCCAGATTAGATACCTGGTGCTCCAAGTTCGTAACCATACTTTTGAACTTTATATCGATGGCGGTTGATATTGCTTCCGTCAGCTTTTGCAAGAGTGTTTCGGAATTCACTAATTTGTCTACTATTTTAGTAAGCAAACTTTCTTCTTTGTCCACTTCTAGCGCACTACTACGTGTGATAACGTTTTTACCTTCTAATCCCATATTTGTTTGGAAATATTAACACTTGCGAACTTTATTAGAAATACGGAACGTAGCACGGCTATTGTGTACAGCGACCCATTGCAAAATGTTATACAGTCACACTCAAGTAGTTACGTATAAACATACCATGTTTGTTTTTCAAAATTCACTTATTTCCAACTTTTAGTTCATTAAAATTCTACAAATAAATTAAAATTTTTCTCGCTCGGTGTTAAGAAAAATAGAAAATTTTACAATGACTTATTTATAGCAAGTATCATAATTTAAATTCGAGAGTTAAACTTAGATAAAACGAAAGCATACAGCCACATCTACAACTTAAATAATTTTTATAAAATCCGCACATCCAGTCTTTAAAAATACATAAATTTTTTAAACATTCAAAATTTTTAAAAATTACAAAATTATAATCTACGACTTTCGATTATGCTTAGAAAAACCTACCAGATGGCACCAAGAGATTAAAAATACGTATTTAAATTCGTTTGCTAATAACTGCGATCCCAATACTCTTAACGTACTTATTTTTGAAACTAGTGTTCTGGAAAAACCTGTTCTCTATGATACATTTTAGGATATTACACTTGCTGTGTGTTTCCAGAACAGCCTGAGATTAGAAAATTGACTTTTCTTCGCTAAGGTTTGTCCGGTCCCGAAAATGGCGTAATTGTCAAATCTTTAAATAGAAAATTAGAACAGAATCAATCAAGCTGTATAGGCAGTAGTCTATTTACACGCACGCACCCACTCACGTGTACTTATAGCACATACAGATAGTTTTTTACATATAAACAACGTTTTTAACGTTCGACAATCTCTATGACATATTTTGGTACTATGGTAGCAAACCCGCCAGATGCGCCAGACAAAATATAAAAATTTCTTATTAAATTAAACATTCAAGAATGTCTCAGCGGATATTCCATACGTGGAATTATCAGTTCTTATCTTAATACAACGCACGCGAACTATGCATCGTTGGTAAACACGAAAATGCAAAATTAATTTTCTAATAAGTTATCGAAACAAGCATGTTTTAAGGCGCACAACCCCAAACGTAGCATACATCTCGAATTAATCCTTATGTGTAACAGTTACGATCTGTTCTAATTGTACCGAACTGCAAGCATTCACATTTCAATTAATCTGCTTTTCAATTAGCGGCGCTGGAAGAGTGAAAAGCGGCCATCCGTGGATGGCTAGGGCAAGTCGCAGCCTCGAACGGTGGTCATCGCCCCAGACCAGCAACATCCTCTATTCATAACCCTTCCCAACAATCTGACTCTTCCGGTAGCGAGAAGTCGCATTAGAGAAAGACCACTCCGCGTGCTGAAGGTAGATTTGACGCTTTTCCACGCCGCAGCCCTTTGATGCGGCGGATATTCCAGGCACACACTTAAATTTGGTTATTGTCGAATACGAAACGACCCGGCCTGGGACACGATTTGCGTAATAATTTCTTTTCTCCGCTCTGGTAAGAGCGTATTGTCCCTGAAAATAATAAACTACTAAATGCTGGTCTAATGCCCATTGTATTGAGTTGTGGTAGCTTTGGGACACTGCATAGAATGTTGGTTTCAACGTAAAGTTACTCAGATTGTTTTTAAGTACAGGCTTCTTTCTAAAATTATATTTTGTACGTTTGTAATGCACACTTACATTTAAAGAAGATTAATTTTTAATATATGATGGTGTGTTTGTCTACATAACTTAATTTTGATCACGTTCTCCTATTTGTCAGGAAATGCAATGCACCTACTAAGGCACATTTAATTATATTTGCTAGAAGATAAGCAAACTAATTACTTAAATAATATTGGAACTGTGAGTTTGAAATGCTTTTACTAATACAACGTGTATGGAGAATAACCAGGATTCATAGGGGTCTGCTAAACGGTTCTTTCTTGATCAGAGTTAGAGCTTAAGGATACGGACATATAAAGTGTGTGTCGTAGAGTATCAGAAAAAAGAAAATTAACGTTGGGAGATTATTAAATGATCAACTGTTGCTCTGTACCCATCGAAGAACGCGATTGGTCACAAAAGAAAACAATTTGACGCTTGTCATTTTTAATTACTCATGTACCTCGATGCATAATCACTTAATCAGCAATAGTTGATTGCCCAATAATTTTCCAATGTTAATTTGGATATACATAAGCAGCGTAACGCAGTTGGGTAAGCGCTAGGCTTGCATTAAGCAAGTCCTCGGTTCGAATCCCGCGGGGGCCGGAATTTTTCCGAGGCCTTGACGATAGGAATCGGGCTCGGTGAGACCATTCACAATTGGGCACCAAATTAACTGTGATTTACTCAGAACCGCAGACCTAAGTGATAAGATAACAAGGTTAACACGTCACCAAGACACACATCTCACACAATGGTTGCTGCGCAAGAACAAAAGGCCCGCTCAAACTGTGTATCCCGAAACCGGGGCAAGTTGAGCATTGTACCGCCAGATGCAAGCCCATAAAGCACCAGCCTCTACACCGCACGGTAAAAATGAGTTTATCGATAGTACGTACATACCTACATAATTTGGCAATGTCTGATAGTTAGTGGGACACACCGCATGGGGACCGAGGCATAATTGGAAACGATAGAACAATGATCGGAAACAATAGGAAAAAGATTGGGAGTTATCGAAAAAAAATGTGGAACCATCAGCGAATGATCGGAGAGTAATTGGGAACGATGGGAGATTCATCGGAAGCCATCGGATAATGATCGGGTAAGATCGGAGATTGATCGGTGCATTTGTCGACTATAACTTCAAGTGTAAACCTCGGTTAAACACAACAAAGTGATTTTACGCATCTAAATGAGGGAAACTTCCACGGTCAACCTTCATGCAAAAAAGATGAACAGATGATAGTTTTAAATTTAATTTAAAATCATATACAGAGCGATTCATAAGTATGGTCATTAAATTATATGGGTGTATACTGACTTTAGTAGAAAAGTAATTAATTACTAATTACCAATTACCGCCCAATGAATTAATTGAATTACTAGAGGTTTCAATTACCCAAATGAAATAGTAATTCAATTATAAATTACTTGGTACTCGGCACTGAAGTTCCTTTTTATCCCTCGTGTGGTTTATTTGGGTTTGCTTTATGGGCCTCGGTAACTAAATCCACATCCGTAATAAAAAGTTAAACTGCACTGCCTTGGTATCTCTCTCTATCTCTATTTCTCTCTCTCTCTCTCTCTCTCTCTCTCTCTCTCTCTCTCTCTCTCTCTCTCCCTCTCTCTCTCTCTCTCTCTCTCTCTCTCTCTCTCTCTCTCTCTCTCTCATCTCTATCATCGGACCATCGTGTCTTGGGTCTGCCAACACTTCTTTTTCCTGTGCGTGGTCTCCAGTCCATTATCTTCCTAGTCCATCTGTCATCCCGGCATCGCGAAATGTGTCCCGCCCATCTCCATTTTAGTATTGCGATTCTGGAGGCAACGTCAGTGACTTTTGTAGTGTTTCTAATCCACTGGTTTGTCATTCTGTCACGCAGTGTTATATTCAGCATAGCTCTTTCCATAGCTCTCTGACTTACTACTAATTTCTTCATTAGTCCCTTTGTTAGGGACCACGTTTCGGAAGCATAGGTGATAACTGGTATACAAACTACTATTTCAATCACTTTCAATAGAAATTGGTGTCGTATATTTGTAGTACTTACATAGCTCTGTGCTAGTGCATCGTTGAAATCAAGCAAATTGAAATTAATAAGTAATTATTATAAACCAATATTACATAACTAAGTCAGCTGTAAATTGTTCTGAAAAAATAATATCATGTAGAGTGTAATCTGTGGTAAGTACTTATCACAGCAATATATTTCCTTTCTTACACAATAATCATTAACAAGCTACACTGTTAGATCCTGCTATACAACACACAACATGTGCACATCCCATCTAAAAACATACGCATCTGCACCAAATACTTTCTCCTTATTCGTGCACACTTTATTGGAATTGCAAATGTTGCACAAAATTAGCTGTAAACCGACTAGTAATAGAAATACCTGTACCTTATTTTTTTTTGTTCTGGAGATTAAAACAAATTAATTGAATTACCGCGAGTAATTTCAATTACCACAAGTAATTCAAATACTTGTAAACTAATTTAAATACTTTAGAGTAATTTAATTACTCAAAAGTAACTGAGTAATTGAATGTAGTAATTAATTACTTTCAAAAAGTAGTAATCAAGTTCTTTTTAACAAAAATGGTAATTGCCATTACAGTTATCGTATTTTGAAAAGTAATTCACTTCCAAGGCAAATCAAGAAAAATGAATTTAATTAGTAATTTAATTACAACGTAGTTAATTACAATTACTATCCAGCTCTGAGTAGAAGTACATTGCACTAAAAAATAATCGCTTACGGGGAAAAATTATTAGAGCTGGTGCAAACTTTTCGAGAACCAGTGATTAAATCAGTAAGAGTACAACATTAACCTATTGCACCAAAGGTGATTGAAATAACCACGTAACTTTTCAATTCAATAACGGAATATTTTAATGTCTAAACATACATTTTTGTGTTATACTATTTATGTGTGAAGCAATTTGTAATGCGTGAATGTACAATTTTCAAGTGATGTGTATCACACAATAAAAATGATAAAATTATTCGTATTACTACATGTTTATTATTACAAATAACAGTCATACTTGCAAACTAGTTTTACATAGTGAACTGTAAAAGTTAATTTTATGTAATAGATTACAAAAAAATGTGTGCTTTACTTAGAAAAATGAAAGGAAGCTAGGGGTAAACATATCTTAACGTTCCTAATAATACTGAAATAATAAAATGAAACACTTGGTAATACGAATTACATCGCAAGTGGTGGTATTCGAACTCGTCTGCGAGAGCGGTTTCAACTTTCAACGCTTGGTAATAGCCTGGACATAACCCCCCTTGGATTCCAATTTCGTCAAGAGTAAAGCCTGAGCTATGTGCAAATTATAGCTTCTATTTATTCCTCTGTTAAAGTAACAATAAGCAACATTTTATTTTTTAAAGTGCTCACCCTATATATATATTTGACCTAAAGTGTATTCGGTTTCTTGCCTGGTAGACATATAATCCGCGTGCAAAATATCGACCTTCAACAAAGAAGGTAGCTTCTAAGTTATACCACCAACAGACGGACGGACAGACGAACAGACAGACAGACATATGGTAATGTACTACATTTCTACATTCAAAATCGCTAAGTAAAGTGTTATTTTGTACCATAGCAACCATTGCAGCATAGCAACGGCGATTTGTGGTACGTTTGACAATGCTCAAGTGTATTGTTGGTAGGACTGTAAGTCTATGTCAAATTCGAGGTTAGCAGGTTAGGTTTTGCGTCAGTCTGTGTCAAAACTGACGCAAAACCTAACCTGCTAACCTCGAATTTGAACATAGACTTACAGTGCCACCAACGATACACTTCAGTACTGACAAAAGTGTAACATCAACTGGAGCCGCTTATTGTGCTTCAGTACGTAGAAACGAGTTCTGCTCAGCTTGGTTATGTTTTGACATTTAGTGTCACTTGTATATAAAAAATTAATATTTATTTATTTAATATGAAAACTGAATTTACTACTAAACTCATGTGGCCGTTTAAGTACTCGCTAACGCTGGTTCTCAAACCAGCCATACTTATTCAGTAAAAGATCACTTTTCCAAACTACTGGTGTAATATACTATTTTCGTCATTTAGGGACCCTGAAACATGAAGCTCTGAATAAACCTCGCTAGGTGATTTTTTCACTATTACAATACTTTTTTCGTCTTTTAGACGGTGTCCGGGGTGGTGTGGTTTTAACATCAAGTCTTCGACGACTGCCTTACTTTCCTTACTTCTACAACCGTGGTTCAGTACCCAATTCTTAAAGCGGCTGGATGGGCCAACCGTCAGTTGCTAGGTGTGAGGATTGAACACCGTACAGTGGCACCGCAGCCCAGCTCCCTAACCGCTCGGCCACGCTAGCGCTCAAGACAATTGGTAGCTTATTTATATCCACAATGTTCATATAATTACTCGAGTAAAATTTTATTTTGCACTAAACATTCAACTTTCCACGGGGATATTTTTATACCATTCTATTCGACATAGAATTCAAAAGAGAGAAATATCTCCATTAAACAACATGTAGTTTCCTTTAAAAAGGTAATGTACATACTGACAATTTTAGACTCCTCCAGGGTGGCAGTGCAACCAGTTCATACTTTATAGCATATAATATTAATATATGCTAGCTTTTAACTCCTGGTTCACAATTGTAGAAAATTATTTAATTTCTTATGGTTTGCCCCAGTTTAAAATTTCAGCGTTCTTAGATATTTGTTAAGAATAAATAGTTTGACAGTTTTTGGATTTCCAATTCCACTAGCATTGAAAAGTTGCCCTCAATTCTGAGGGGAGTGGTTCTAAAATTACTCTATTAATCAGTTTTATTCCTGATTTATTTAGATTCTCCATCATACAACAGATATTTGAACATTGTTAACGAATTTACTGAAGGATTTACATTCTTCCATATCTTCCTTCCTGTATTATAAACGTCTGAAATATCAACATATATTGTAATGGTTTACTGCCCAAGTAACTAAATAAATAAGGTCAACATGAGCACAGAATTAAATATTTTATTTATTGCAAGATAATCAGTACTCTACCTTAATAAGTGCAGTAACTAATAATTTGAGAGATAAAAGTTAGCATGAGATAAGATAGGTTTCAGAAGGGTTACGTTCAGAGTTTCAGATATAATGAATGTTTGGAAGGGCCAGTGTAATTTAATTTGTAACTGACGGATTTGAGCTTAGTAACGTCAAACATAATGTGAATAAAATGATACAGAATGATTTGTTAAGTACGGACATTGTATGAACTTTATGTATTAAAAGTTTATAAGCCAGCAAACGGCAAGTTAATTGAAAGGTGGGCGAAAAACACTGCTAGCAAAGCAATAATTGCAATAGAGCAATGGAAAAATGTAAGGCAACCGATCGAAAGACAATTACTGAGATGCTAAAAGAACTCAAGTGTATCAGTGCATTATAAACCAAAGTGAAAATTAAAAGCAAAGTGTGGTGACATTTATCTCGAGAAAAAGACAATTTAGTGAAAATGCAAAGACATGACATCAAAACTGTAGTCCATAAGTTCAAACATGTAATCAAACCTAATTTCTTTTAAACAATTGTAAATCTAGTTGCTTAGTTACGAGACAGTCAATTGTCGTAATTAATAAAACAAACTTAATTTTTTCATGTTGGGGCCTGATGCATTCTTGCCATTTTGGTGTTTAAAATTCAATTTTACGGTATTTTTGCACTGACGGATCATCTTGTTCACTGGATAAAATTTAGAGGTTATTTAACTGTCAGTTGGGAACAGTGCATTTGCCCTAATATCAGAAAGTAATTGTCACACAACGAATTATTTGTCATACAAAGTTTTCTACTTAAGTTTATGAACCGACCCTTGAGCTAAGAATTTTTTCATGTTCACCGGAGGTAAGCCCTAATTTATTGCAAATAAATAAAATAAGAAAAGAGCATAAACCATTTATTTTTGGTAATTATTATTACATTTTTTTAATTTGCCCTGAGTTTGACAGGGAATTCTTAATTGAAACTTTTATTTCATAAAGTGTAGTATTCCTTGCCCTAATAATAAATTTTTTGCACTACAGGTCTCAGAACGCACCATTATTGGTCTATTTTTAGGTCGTGAAGTTGATTTTCTCCACCAAGGGAGAGAAAGTAAAATAAACAATTTTCACCGTGGTAACTAATAAATTGCTAAGTTACCAAATATGACTATTTTAATTTTGACGTTTTAAAGAGCTGTATTGTCAGGTTGACAGTTAAAATATTTTCGAAATTTGTTGGGAATTTAGGTATTAAGCCGTTTGGTCGTGCAAAAAATAGTATATACACCACGGTAGCGAATCCTCTTATAACCTTCGCGCTTTAGATACTTCGCGCTGCGCGCTCAGTATCTAATATGCGCTCAGGTTATAATACTGCGCTTCGCTACCTTGATGTATAATATACTATTATATTTTATTTAAAACCCCATTTTAAGCGATGGTACTATTACAATATGAATTAAGTAATATATTGAATTACTTTAATATAGGACTGGTAACAGAGCTTTGCTGTACAAGCAATTTCAGATATAAATCTAAAAATCATGCATCTAAATTTAGACATATTTTGAGCATTTTAAAATAATTACAACAGAGTATTTTAAATGCACAACCTTCGTACTACCCCGATCTTGATATTTTTAAGTTGCGATAAAAGAAATGTGATTTCTACCAAGCAAAAACCAGTCTATTCGAAACGCGAAAGTGTATTTTTTTAAAAATCAAAAGAATGAGCGTAATCAGTGTACAGGTTTTCAACCTAATTTACCTGGTTCTATTGTTTGCATTAGAGTAGAACAGTTTAGTGTTACAGGCGTATACCTATGCAGAAAATAAGCGCTATTCAACTTGTTAAACGTTGTATAAAAACTGATAGTAGGTACTCGTATGCAAGCGTGGATTTGCATATACTCCTGAGACATTTGTCGGTAAGTATTCGGATCTTTCATGTCAGATACTTTGCCACCTTCCACGTTTCACAGCCATAGAGCAAGACTGATTTCACGTTGCTGTGAAAGATTCGAAATTTGGTCTTGGTTCTGCGCTGTTTGTTTAGCCATACAGGCTCTTTTGGACTCTTAGATTTTTCAATACGGCTGTTGATATCTTCGTCTGTACCTTTGTCAGTCGCTATGATGCTGCTCAGATAGCGAAATCTATCCACCTTGTTAACGGTGTGGCCATTGAGCTGCAATTGGGAAGTGTTTCGGTTAATGAAATGCATCTCTTTCGTCTTCTTCTCATGTGTCATCTTCTTGGCTTCAACCAATAGAACTCTGAGTTTGCCTTCCATGCCCTAGAAGCTATGGTCGGCAAGCAAAGATCAGCATCAATTTCCAGATCTTTAAGGCGTTGTGTGAGATTCCACTGAATATCTCTTCTACCATTCATCGCTTTTGTTATGACAAGGTATACAACCATGAGAAACAAATGAGCAAATGTTTGGTCCATACTTTAGTTGCCTCCGACACGCATATGTGGTGTTTAACTTGGCACGTGCATGATATTCATATTAGACTGTATTTCGGTTGCCGGATGTACGAGGTACATTCAATTAAAACTCGTATCTAGTCCATTAAAGAATGTATTCAACAATATAATTAAATAATGGCCGTTAAAGGTAAGGCTGTTTCACCAACCGACGTATAACCTGCTCATAAAATGCTTGTGGCTGCCGATTGAAGAATTCTTTCACAGCGTTTTGTACTTTTTCGTCCGACTCAAAATGCCGACCATTTTCAACAGTCCAAAAAAATGGAAATCACAAAGCGATAGATCTGGACTATATGGTGGACGCTTTAAAACCCTCTATTTCTCTAATTCAAATTCGATAATTTTCTCTAATCAAGCCTTCCGCACATGCAATTTTGTTTTCTGTTGATGCAGTACACGGTGCATATGGTTGTGGCCCATCCATAGTTTCCTCTGTTCCATTTTTAAAATTTCGACATCATTCCTTCACAGTTGGATACGCATACACTGTCTACATTCGTGTACGAATTTGTAATGGATGCACATCCTCAGCGCACAAAAATTATATGACCGTACGTTGATCAAACTTGGACGAATTTTCGACAACAAACGCCATTCCAAAGTCACATTTTTTAAGTCAGAATCATCTCGAGACGCCAGAAACTTGTCAATGTGTTACTTACAAACACTATTAACGTTACAAAATATCAACTGGATTATTGCGCCTGTTTCAAAGGTTAATTTGATCAGGGATGGGTTTTAGTTGAACAAACCTCGCAATTAATGGATCATTGGTTAAGTGAATATTTAATTGGTAATCGGCTTATCAAATACCGGTCATAGTTTGCGTTAATCGGTTAGACGTTAGATCATAAACATTTGAAGAAGAAGCCAATAACAAATATTGAAAGTAAAGTTCGCAGCTTAGATCTATCCCTTGTTGAGAGAGAATTGTCTCCGCCTGTGCCTGATTTCAATATTCTCTGAGGCTCCCTCGATTCTCGTACCCAAAACTCTTGCTTCCCACACGTGATCGGTGATCTTCATTTTCTCAGATATTACCTCTATATTTAGGAAAGTTTTCTCTATTGAACTATACATGCCTACAGCCGCTTTTACTATTGCGGCCACGTTGGTTTCCATTGTATTAAATTTATCTGAGTTTGAGCACCATGACGTATTTTAAGGTTTCCTTTTTCGTATTAGAGAATATTGTCAAGTGCATACTCTCTTACCCTTACCTTACCCCCTGGCGTACTGTTGTTTTAAATTTCTATGACTATCGTTTTAGTGTCCTTACAAAATTTACTGTTTCTTTGTAGTGATCTTATTGCAGTTACGCCGTTTTTCATTATTTTCTTTAATTTCACCTCGAAGATTTTTCCATATACTTAATGTAACTTCCCCAGAACAACGTGATTTGAAACTAGTCTGCGATTATTAAAAATATACGCGGCTCAATTGCCAATGCTCCGAGTTTGCACAAAGAAATCGCAGATACTAGTAAAAAACCGCTTCAACCCGGCTTTAGGTTTTACAAGCGGCCCTAATAAAACGCACTCCGCTAGCTCCCAAAACAAAGGATAACGCAAGCTTAACGAATTCCATAAAAATAGTGAAATCTCCGCCGAACGCAAGCAAACAGTTTTTCAAAACAAGCCATTTTCGCCTATAGTAAGCAAACAAAGAAAACATCCCAGCTTAACAAATAATAGGGAAAGCCTTAAATGTCTGGAGACGATATCTGCTGCGGCAAACTATAAGGAGTTAAACCGCCGTATTGACCTGTCGTATTAACCAAAAGGGGAAAGACATTAAAAGCGCGGGTTAATCAAAATCCACGTATCCACGGATATATAGCGAGTGAGGTATCAAACGATGCAGTTTTGCGTCAGCCACAAGGTGCGACTAATGACATCTCGCTGTCAGCTTCATTAGCAGAGCCCCGACCAAATTAAGTAAAATTAATCAAACAAATCTCCCACTTCGCAAAGTGGGGAGTTCAACAAAGAACAACGGCTCGAGTTTCCTTTATAAGCGCTCGCAAATTGTGAAATAAACATTCGCAGCGATCTCATA
This sequence comes from Agriotes lineatus, assembly GCA_940337035.1. Lineage (NCBI taxonomy): Eukaryota > Metazoa > Arthropoda > Insecta > Coleoptera > Elateridae > Agriotes > Agriotes lineatus. The sequence continues at coordinate 13,214 of CALNHX010003023.1, forward strand.
GATCCCGGATCACCAGCTCTCTGGCTGGCACTTCCAACGGGTTGCCAGTATTCCTCCACCAGGATTCCAAAGTGATCTCAAGATCCCGGGAACAACCTCTTCTTCGAGTTCTGCAGGCACTAGAGCTGCACCGGGCCTCTCGATTCCTTCTGCAGGCGCTTAAGCTGTTGCAGGAAATTCATTGGCGCCGTGCCCAGGGAGGATCGCTGCTCCAGGTAGGACGCCATCGGAACGTCTCTTAATTTCTCTGGCCATGATGTCGCCTTCATAAGCTGCCCTCTAGAATTACAATACGGTGCCGCCGTGCCCCAGTTCACCGTCACCGAGCCGCGTAACTATTAATCCAATTCCCTCCAGAACCCAAGAGGTGTTAGCGAGACTGTTCGGGCGGTCGCCTCCAGGTACACCGGAATCGCCATTAGCCGAGAAGGCGTGCCGCTGCCACCAGGCCCTCTAGCCCCGACGTCGCTCAGCCCTCAACGCCGTCCCCGACGAGGAAGCCACCCCTAGACGCTGCCCCCGTACGCCGAACCCCGACCACACTCGCAAGGGCCTGAAAGCGTTAGCGGTCTACACTCCCGAAGGCAATCCATCGCTGCATCCCCCCCCCCCCCGGAAGCTGGAACTGGAATTCCACTTGAGGTCCGCTGAAAATCAGGAATTCCAGCAGCTGTGGAAAGAGGCCTGCTTCGCCCCCACGCCCGCCATCGCCCGCCTGCGCGAAGTCGTGCTGCCGCATCCAAGAAGACCAGGGATCCTTCCTCGGCACTCACACTGGGATCCCCGCCTCAGCGCGTGCCTCCAGGACCGCCCACCCGCTTCCTCTGTGCCAGGCACCCCTGAGGATCCCTAGTCAGAGACTCCGCCGGTCTCCACGTCCACCACAAGCGGCCTGAGCGCCCGCCGCAGGAGAAGCCGCGCCCCACCCCTGCGCATCGCGGCCCCTCTGTGTATATAGTAGTTTTAGATTGTGCTTTTCTTCTTTTTCCTTTGTTTGTGTACATATAACTATAAGTGTAATATCTATAATAAAAATCGCATATCCGCCATCGTCTCTATATTTCTCAACAGCTGCTCTTAGTAGCTACACCCTCCACAGCTGAGCTGGTTGGGTGAACTCCATTCTTAACCGTCGCCACGCTCTTACATCTCGAGGCCGTTAGTGAATCGTGTTAACCGCGTAGTTTTTACATTCTCTGCTGTCTGCTTTTTACTTCCCTCGTCTAAAAGACGAAGGAAGTATTGTAATCGCGAAAAAATCACCTTCCGAGATTTCTTCAGATCTTTACGTTTCAGGGTCCCTAAATGACGAAAAATATGTTTTCTCAATGCCATCTGCCCGTCTCTCTGTTGGCGGTATAGATCAAAAAGTATTTGTTGGTAAAATGTTGGATGTAATTGGCATTACCCAGGTTTTCATTTATTGTTGCAGTATTATTAGAAGCAATAAGATATTTTTACCTTTATGTGATGCGGTCTTGTGAGGAACGTTTCGTGTAAACCCCTTTACAGATTTTTTTATAGATTGGTAACATTCCTGCCAGCTCATTCCTTATGTATTTTTTTCTCCTGAGACAATTTTAAAAATTTGTAGTATAATCAATTTGTTTAGTTTTATGGTGCTTATACCACCACTTAGTTTTCCTTTTGTTAGGCTTTCTTTAATTCTTCATTTTATCTTTGGTATTGTTTACAGCTTTTTTCTTTTTATCTATAGGGGATTTATCCAGTACTTGTAGAAAATTGACATGCCGTTTCTTGGCATATTCTAAGACAACGAGTTTCTATCAACATGAGTCTGCAAGTTCTTCGTTTTTGAAATACAGGACGTTGAATTTGAAATAAAAACTCGTAAATTATGTTAATATGGAATATTAATTACAAATTTGATGTGTGCACATGCGGCGTCAAAAGCAATGTTTGTGTCGGTCAACCATCATTCAATTCAAGAGTGGCGTGCGTATGAGTCCCCTTTGCACGATTCGATCAGAAAGAGGAAACGCTATGTGTACGCCACTGATTTCTTTCAGTTTTAATAAGCTTTGAAATTCATTTATTAAAAGTCTAAAAAAATTCTCTTGGGTTTTTTGTTAAAATGAGTCGTTTTTTGTATGGAAAAACGAAACGTAGTGCTGACATTTTTTTATTATACCAGATGTTTTTGAACGTACATAAATTAATGAACGGAAGAGCTGAGGCGTGCAGCATGTCGGAAGGTTGTCATTTCTAACAGTTTCTTTGAGTCACTTGTTTCTTAAAAACTTTGTTTTCTCTTAATTTGAAGGTATTGATGTTTCTATAAACAACATGCAGCACCTGGTTAAATTTTCTGATTTTTAGAAAAAAACTGTATATTTTAACCAAAAACCCAAGAGTCATTTTTTGTAGTTTTAATTAAAGAATTGAAAAACCTTATAAAAACTGAAAAAAATCAGTGGCGTCCACGTGGCTTCTCCTTTTTCTTATTCAATCACCCGCTACTGGTCTTTTCTTTAACTGTTTCTTTTTTCAGTTTTTAATGAACGGCTTCGGGGACCGCATTAGTGAAGTAGTACTACTTAATGTTTCATCCACTTTCGTATTGAGCTTCATCAGTAGTATGTTAAAGTGGTAGATAACGAAGCAAATAAGCATGGTAACTCAACCACTCCAGAGGAAAAATTCTAGCAATTGTGCTTTCTTCTAAATGATTAGAAATGAGATTCCTATCCTTTATAGTGATTAGATTCTACTAAATATTATTTGTACAGTTGGCGACAACGGTAGAGTAATATTATTTTGCCTCTTTTAATAATACTTTGATTCTGGCTAGTTCACAAGTGAAACAACAAACTGACAAGAATCAAATTGATAGTTAAGGTCAAACTTGCCAAAGTATGCATAAAATATAGAGCGGTGTTGGTGCTAGTACATTCACCATTTATCAAAACTATTTAAGTACTATTTTAATTTTTTAGAGTTTAATTTCTCCAGCTTCTAAGTAAAGTTAAATGCTGAATCTGAAATTGTGAGTTTTTTTTCAAAATAAGCAGCAGAAACTGAAATGTTATATACGGAATTACCTTCAGACATTTTAAAAGACGACGGTTTTTCTTTGTTTACTAGAAGAATGTTCGGTTGTTAGTGTTGCTGTTGAAATGCCTTCATCCCCTATGAATGGGATTCCCCTAGTCAAACACCCACCCACAGGACAAATATTATTTGCGTTAGTGCACAGCTTTTTTCCGTCGTCTGCAACTATAATCATCCAATTACCCGGCACTTGAAAACTGAATCTACCCCCTGCGACACGGCCGCTTTTAGACGCGACCTCAATTTATTTAGCCATCGGCTGCCCCCATCGCAAAAGAGTCGACAAAAGATCACGAGGGCATCAAATGGGTACTAATGGCATCTCTAACGAAGCGTGCATGTTTTTTAGTGTTTAATAAGTGATAAGGCGGCTGCGGGTGAGGGGCGGCGGTTAATAAGGGTCCAAGGTCTTAGGGCGTTCGCTGCTTTTTATAAACGCCCGGTTATCGCAGCGGCGATAATTTTACGTCCTTAATTAAACGGGAAAGCCGTTTCGGGCTGGATTGGTTTTCTAGTTTGGCCTCCGGGTATAGAAATTCGCTAACTGGACGCGGCTGTAAGATAGTTAAATTTGATCTGAAGCAAGAGTGAACTTTCGCGTCATAGGCGAAGTGAAAGTCGCTAATGTGTGGAAATGAACTGCCCAAAACGAAGTTCAGGCCTCCACGTGCAGAAATCGGACTCGAAATAGACTCGCTTATTTTAGAATCGTACTTCTTAGCGCTGGGGTCGAAAAAACTCGTTTATTTTACAAACTAATTTTAAATGCGGGATGCATTTTGGAGCAGCGCTGACGAATTACGAATTGTGTGGAATTTTTAGTTCTCAAAACTGCTCGCTAAAGCTTCCACCGTTCGTTTTAATAATTTTTTATCTTGATTTTAGGTTTAAAAACTGATTTTTTATAATACAAAAGCCCCAGAAGTTATCTAAACTTATTAAAATTAAAATCGCAAAAGTTATTAAACTCGCGAGAACACTTAACTAGTCAATAGGTTTTCACTCCTTGTTGAAATATATTTGTATTCGCTGTAGTGAGAGTATTCCATTATTTATTAGTTTTAATTTTTGTACATTAAATCCTGCAAAATCAAATTAGTCGAAACAACTTTTTATTTAATTTACAGGACATTCTAAAAATCTGCTTCTCTTAAGAATAACCTAGACAGATATGAGTATGACTCAAAATTGGAAAAGCTAAGTAATTCATTCTTAAAAACAATACTAAGTTCGAACTTCCTGCGTCCCCGATTGGGCTTACTTCTTTCAGTGCCATCTGGCGGCAATGACTCAAGATTTAGTGCTACAGGATTCTGTTTTGGTTTTATTGAGCAATTGTGAACGACTATTTATTCATTTAATATATAAATCGATTCAAATAATATATAGGCTGACGAATTTTTGTAGGATGGATGGTCCAAAGGGGAGTCTGGAAAAGAACCAGAAAATTAGATGCAACATTCAGCCTAAAAGAAATACTTAAAGTAGCAGAAGAATAATGGCGAAAGGTGGTAGAAGAAGGGCGACTGGAGATAGTCAAAAACCCGTTGAGGTTGACACCGTTTAGGATGACCCTTTCTCCTCCCATTATATGAAGGGAATATTAAGCTAGATTTTGTATATTTGCTAATTTAGACGAAGAAAACCGTGATTAGCCACATAAAAAAGGTTTACATCATAATTTGGTGTATTTACAAACTGAAAATCAGTTGGCTGATGAAGACAGTGATGTATTCTGTTGGTATTTTATATGTATTAATAATTAATTATTTAGAAAAGATAAACTTTTTTAAATTATATTTATATAAATAATTTTGCTTATTACATTTTACTATACAAAAATTATGTTTTTGTAATACTATACCGTTACTGTATTTTAACTGAACCAAACAAACACATGAAAAGTCATTCAAAATAACCGCCAATCGTTAAAAATCATAACGGCCGCCGTTCGTTAACGACCACCTAATATTTAAACAAAGTCATTCGTAAAGGCCACTGGCCGTTAAGGATTATAACGGCCACCAGCCGTGAAGGATCACGTGATTTTTAGATGCGGTGTAGTACATTAATCCCAAAATACATAAATTTGTATTTCAAAAAATTTTGAATGACACACTGCCGATATGCAAATAACGGACTTGGTTAATTATAAACTTCATCCATCGCCTCGGATTACAACATTCAACCACGTCCATTATTTGCTATATATCGGCTTAATGACGTTAATAGCTATTATCTTCATCGGTGTTATTATAGACTAGTACTTACCAAATCAAATTGAGTATCGTTAAGAGCTTTATTACTGCACTCAGTGCGGTAATATCCATTACTTCACTCAGTGCGGTAATATCCATTACCGCATGCCTTTTTACAAAACAAAGAATAAATTGAACTAGAATTTATTGATAAAGATAAAATATTGAACAATACACGTTTGCTTATGTCACCTAACGAAACTCGTGTAATTGCAGCAGAACTCGGCTCACCGCCTCGTTCTGACAATCAAACTCGTTTCATTAAGATTCTCATAATCAAATTTGTATCGCTAATATTTATATATATTGCTATGTTATGCTAGCTGATAAATTTATTTAAATTATCGTATTACTATTTTGCCCTTTATTTTTAACTTTCAATTCAAATCCGTATTTTACAATATTATTAATGAAACTCTCTCAGGTGGTTCGCAATATCTAGTAACCCAATGATTGACTTGTCAAATTCTCTTTGTTTAATTGCCAGTTTATTGACTTTCAAAAAATTGACACCTAACGTCAAATTAATCAAAATTCAGAACGAATATCAAGGTTTTTACAATAAGATCTAATATGCAATTCTTTTACCAATCTCTTATGTAAGTATGAAATTCAATTTATATTTTTATACCTTCTTACTAGTTATAGTTTTATAAATGTTTCATTTAACCTTTTAAAACACAAACCTGATTTAACACTTTGCTTGTTAATACTGCCAAAATCCTTCCAAACTGGATCCTCACTCCGACTGCACTCAAACACCTGCTGGGTCCTTATCCAAACTGCATCACCTTATTGCCATCCACTTCAAAACTTCCACATCCTATACTGGATTCCTGTCGTTGTCCCCTGCTGCTGTCAACTTCAAGTCTCCTAGCTCCTGTACTGGATTACTGCGGCTGCGATCCCTCTCTGGTAAGTGTCAGCATAAATCTTGTTCCAAATATGAATTTGTCTTTTTTTTTTTTTAGATGGTCCTGCGTCTTCAATGATACCCACAGGTTTCCCAAAAACAATTCGCTGCACATACTAACCTCTTGTTTGTGGCTTGTATTCCATTTCCAATGTATTATCAATAATATCCTCACTAACCAAAGCTTGTCCCTTTATTTCTTGTTTTTAATATTTTATTTTATGTTTCCACCTCGAAGATTTTGCTTTTAACCCATATAATTTGTACCAACCATAACATTTACAAATTATACAACATTTATTAATGTTTCTTTATTCGAAAATCACACCCATATCCAATTATGTATACATTTTTGAGTTGTTTTTTTAGTAACTAATTAAACAAATTACAAATTATTACTACTAGACACGATTCTTGCTGCCTCCTATATAAATTTTTTTTATATAATCAAAACAGATATTTTATTTTAATTATCATAACAGATACATTTTAGTAGTAACCTTGGTATTTATTCCTATTCAGAATTTTCTTATTACAGATTAAGTTTGAGTAATCAATCATTATGCTATTATTTGACTAACCAATAATAAGAAAGTTAATTTCATTATACTTTAACATGTATTTAGATCCATTAATTTGCTTATATCTGACTTCCAAATTTATTTGACTAAACTGTTTCTTTAGTATTCATTTTTAAATTATCAAAGAATATAGTGTATCATAACATAATTCCTCAATTAAGAAAAACATTTTTAATAAACTCGTTTTATTTCAAATGTATTTTCTTAATTCGTTATTTAATTAATAAATTTTGTAGAACCCATCCAAATATCCTATTATCTAAATTAATAACAATCAACACCTATTTACATCTATCTATTTTAAAATTACTATAGAAACGAAATAATTAACTTTACCAACCAACAACATTTTATGCAATATTTACAGATTTTCATGTTTTCTAAGTTTTCGTTATATATGGCTAAATCATTGTAATATGAAATCTTCCTCTAATTCGTCCATCTGTATCATTTATTAATTCATATGTACTGTTATTAAAAGTTTTCTGTATCCTATAATGTTCCCTCATATGTGTATAATAACTTTGCACATATTTTTTCCTTTCGGTTAGCTACTTTAAGTTTTTTAACAATTACTAAGTCCCCTATATTAAATTGTACTCGTTTCTTAATTTTCTTATTCTGTTTATTTTCGTACCTATCATGAATTATTTTCAATCTGCTTTTAGCTTTATCTAACAATTGCATTATCTCAACATCACATTGTTCTCTTCTCCATGGTCTAGCCGGAATTATTTGTTGACACAAAGTAATTGGACTAATCTCAGTCGTTGTATTTGGAACATTGTTTATGAAATTCTCCACATCTAGCAAATATTGAACCCATTTATTATGCTGTTTATATGTTAATATTCTTAAATATTTAATTACTTCATTAATATTCTTGATATAAAGCATATGGGTACTTCTATCCCATCTTGAACTTGTATTAGTTCTGCTGCAATTGCTTGATCAGATGCATCCGTACGTAGTATAAACTTCTCTTCAAAATTCGGATATTTCAGCAATAATCCTTCATAAAACCTCTGTTTGATAGTATTCACTGCCTTTTCTCTTTCTTCATTCCAAGACCATTTAACATCTTTTCTTAATAATTGCACTAATGGTAATGTCAACTCTGAGTAGTTACTTATGAACCTTTTGTAATAATTGAAAACACCTAATAACCCCCTTAATTTTTTTAGATTTGTTGGACGAGGTAAATTCTTGATTTATTCAAGACGTTTTTCATTTATGGTTACTCCATTTCTACTTATTTCATATCCCAAATATTTTACATTATCTTGCATAAATTCACATTTTAAATTATTCAGTTTTAATCCATTTTTGTTTAATGTCTCTATTACAATTGCTAAATGTTGTAAATGTTGTTGTTCGTTTTTAGAAAACAATAAAATATCATCGACGTAATGCACACAAAAGTCTTCAAATTGGTTTAATATTTTCTGCATTGCTCTAACTAAAGCTGCACAAGAAGTCGATAGCCCAAATGGTACCACTTTAAAGTGAAAAATCTCCCCATCAATACTAAAACCAGTATATTTTCTCGATTCTTCATGTAGCGGAATCAGCCAAAACGAATTTTTCAAATCTAATTTTGTAAAAACTTTTTTATCCCAAATTCTGCTTAACAATCCATCAATCGTTTGTGGAGATTCGTATTGTGGCTTTGTTATTTGATTAATTCTGCGTGCATCCAAACATAAACGTAAAGAACCGTCACGTTTTTTAACTACAACTAAAGGATTTATAAAATTGCTCTTTGAGGATTCTATTACTCCATCTGTTTGATTCACACAGATGCGTGCATCAAAACCTTCTTGATTATAATTAATCATGTAATTCAAGTCATAACTGTTTTATCTCATTCAAAGGTCGTGGTAAAGTCAAATTTGCATCTTGCCGTATTTGTTTGCCTCTGTTAATGTTGGAAAGGAATTTGTAAGCTTCCCTTAATGGCTTTTAAGCGGATGGATACATTTTCTAATAGAACTTAAGCCGACTTAGCATATTTGGGAATCATGGGTTTATGGATTTCGTTCAATTGCCTCATTGAGAGAGCTTAGCATTAAGGTTTCTTAGAATAAGCATTTTTCCTAAATAACGTGCGACGCTCCGATTGGCTACGCAGGATCGCCTCAGCCAATAGTGTTTGAGCTTGCCCCTCCTTGATGATTTGGCGAGTTCGGCTCGCTGTAAATTCAAAGTCAGTTAGATCCAGAGCCTCGAGGAAGCAAGTTCAGCTATGCTTTGTGCTAGTTTGCGTTTCGGTCTAACTCCCTGGTAAAGACGTTTCCAGGTTGTTTTGTGTTACGGTTACGCGCAATTCGCTATTTTCGCGTGGCCAATCCAAGCGTGTCACAACAGTTGAAGCTTTTGTAAAAAACCATCGGTCCATCAGTGACGTTTGTAATCGTTGTTATTCAATATACTCGTGTTTGTTAAGTCTTGTTTCACTCCAACAACTAACTGAACCCAAGTTAGGGTTATTAAGTGGCAGTTCCCGGCAATCCCATTGAACCGGAACTCGCAGTGGATTAATTGGGGGCCCCATTCGTGGAAGCCTCTTATCAAGTTAATCGTACAAAAAACACCATCTTTTATCATTTTCTTAATTTCATTCCTTACTTGTTCTCTTAATGCAAATGGAATAGGATAAGATTTGCTATTAAAACCTTTCGTTTCGTCAACCTGCAACTTATGAATGTATTTCTGTGCTTGTCCTACCTTTTCATTAATAATATCTTTATTTCTGTTGATTATTTCTAGTATTCGGCCTTCATATTGCTTATTATTTTCAGCTATTTTCAAATCATTCAGCAAAACCCCCTTATAATTATTATCACTCTGTATATCACATATTACATTATTATTAATTATTATACCTTCCTTATACTTCATTGTATCTCCAATTTTATCTAATTGAACACACTTATTTTCTCGGCTGACACTATTAGTACAGTTCCAAGATTTTTTTACCCCTTTTAAATGAATACACTTTTGTGTTCCATCAATATGAATCCCTAATTGCTGAATTACATCAATTCCTAACACCATATCGACAGTGAGACCTTTTATTATAAACAATCTAACAAAATCTTCCCATTGATTTATACTTATCTTTACATTTAACACTCGGTTTGTGGTTGATATCTTTCTTTTGGTTGCTGATAGCAAATCTATTTTATTTACTTTAATTATATTCTTGTACAGGACATCTAAATTATTTAAAATTACTTCCTCATTTATTAAAGATGTGATCATATTTCATAATAGAATACTGTCTTCTTTTTAGTAGTACAATGGCATCATCTATCTTTTAATATTTAATATTCATAACTATTTAAATGCTAAAATACGTGTGGTTCTTCATAAAAAAATTTTTTAAATTACTATTTACATATTTACAAGTTCCGAGTTTCCTTTTGTTATCTTAATACTCTTTTAAAAGTATTTTCAGTAGTCTTTTGAACATCCTTGTCTTCTTTAGATGCTTGTTTTAATTTTCTTAATTTCATTCCTAACCTTGGTACTTCATTTTGTCTCAGCTTTTCTTTTAACTTCTTTGCTTCCTCCTTTAGTCGTCGTTTAACTGTTTCCTACTTTGTTTTCTTCTTATTTTTATTGACATTAACTATATAACCTCCTGTAATTCTTCTTATTTTATAAAATCTATTACATCTTCTTAAATTTCCATTTTGAATTCCTGTGCCTTCTTGTATTTTCTTCAATGAATCTTCTACCCCTTTTAACTTGGTCGACTGACTTTCTTCTAATGAGTTCACTCTGCTTTTATTATCTTTAATTTCTTCTTGCATCTGGTTACTTTGACTTTGTATGTGCTTTAACTTTCCATCTAACTCTTCTTTATCCTGTACTGACTTAGTTTCCATAATCTTTGTTAAATTTTCTTCTATCTCTTTGCGTTCCTCCTGTCTTTCTTTTCTCACCTCATTCTTGAGTTCCTCCTTATAACTTCCTAATGTTTCACTCATCTTATTAATTTGTGCTTGCAATTCTTGCTTATTCTTGATTTGCACCTTATTAAATTCTTCTCTTAATCCCAATATCGATTCTTCCATCCTTTTTGCCTGTTCTTTTTGCTCCTCAATTGCCTGTTGCAAATCCTTTTTCAACTCTTCCGCATTCTTCGCAAAATCCTTCCTAAGCTCTGCTGTATCCTTATTACTTTGCTGCATCATTCTTTCCATTGACTGTAATGATTGCATTTGCATTTGCATTTGCTGCATCATTCCCATTATTTGTTTCATCCTGTCATCTTTTTCTGTATGGCGGCACTTGAGCGTGGGAAAATTTTGATAAGCGTGGGAACCGGGAAGTGAGTCGGTCGACTCGCCGCTTTTCAAAATTACATTTTTAGCCCCAAAAATTTATCGTGGGAACCGGAAGTCGACTCGCTGCTTTTTCAAAATTACATTTTTAGCCCCAAAAATTCATCGTGGGAACCGGAAGTGTGGGGATGTTGACGACTGAGCGTGGGAAAATTTTGATAAGCGTGGGAACCGGGAAGTGAGTCGGTCGACTCGCCGCTTTTCAAAATTACATTTTTAGCCCCAAAAATTTATCGTGGGAACCGGAAGTCGACTCGCTGCTTTTTCAAAATTACATTTTTAGCCCCAAAAATTCATCGTGGGAACCGGAAGTGTGGGGATGTTGACGACTGAGCGTGGGAAAATTTTGATAAGCCTGGGAACCGGAAGTGAAACCTTAAAGATGTTATCTTCTGTATCTTGTCATTGTGGGAACCGCAAGCCCTCGGGGTTAAGCCCCGGTGGCCCCCTCGGTGCTCTGCCCCTCTCCAAGGGGGCCCTCGGGGCTCCGCCCCCTCAAGGGGGCCTTCGGTACTCTTCCCCTCTCCAAGGGGTCCCTCGGGGCTCCGCCCTCTCCAAGGGGCCGTTGGGGCTCCACCCCTCTCCAAGGGGGCCCTTGGGGCTTCGCCCCTCGCCAAGGGGTTCTTGGAGCTTCGCCCCTCTCTAAGGGGGCCCTCGGGGCCCCGCCTCTCTCCAAGGGGGCTTTTGGGGTTTCGCCCCTCTCCAAGGGGTCCTCGGGGCTCTGCTTCTCTCCAAGGGGGCCCCCGGAAACCACAAGTCAGGGGCGTGGGAACAATTTGCTGACCGTGGGAATATTTTGTTGGTCGTGGGAATATTTTGCTGATCGTGGGAACCAGGGTCATCACGTAGTTAGGGCTGCTGAGCATTCGAACGCGCACAGCAGGACGGTTCGAAGTTATGAAGCTCCGACGTCACGATGTTTTTGGGGGGCGTTTTGTTTTGGCGTAATTTGATATGTATCATCTGGTTTTTGATAAGTGACGTTTGGTTTTATGTATTAGTCAGAACATTTTGTATTGTATTTAAATACCGAAATTCCGGTGATCCTATCTAAGTATTCAAAACATTGGTCTTATGGAGAACTAGCACAAATATGTGAGTTTTTTCGAATTATTGAAGGCCCCCGGAAATAATAGTTCAATTAGCGGTACATGCAAACCACCAGGTGCGATATAAATAAAGCTCCCGCGGACGACTCATCACTATCAGTCTATCAGTCAGGACGGTGAGAAAAAGAGCTAAAATATGAACCAACATCAAATTTCAAGTCTTATTTGCGAAGTGATTGCTCAAGAATTTATAAGCAAGAAAATGTACGGAGTATGTTTACCCGCAAGTCTAATGTTATTCGAACAATTAAGAAAATTTAAAAACATGAATCCGAGATTAATACATGGCCTAATGGTGTATGATAATATTTTACCTGTTTTTCACGTGTGGATCCAAGTTGATAATAAAATCTACGATTCGACCCCAAAAATAATTAATGCTATTAACGAAGGCGAGGAAATGAATGCTAACAATCTGGAGTATTATCCTAGAAAAATAGTGGTTCCTGATTACGATACCTACAAAATACTACAAGAATGTGTACATGTAACGAAGACAGGGCAGGTCAATAAATATTTTGAAGAAGCACCCTCACATTTAAAATCTATTAGAAACACTGTTAATGATAGGGTAAGTCGAATTTTTGTACGAGATTTACAAAATAAATAATTTAAGCAAATGTTAGTGTTTTATTTACCTGCTGGTACGCATCTCCGGATGTAATCGAGATAAAAGAGTGTCAGCTACCCGCAACGCACACAGGATGTGCCAGGTGATAAGCCAAGCACGCTATCGGCGGCAGCAATTTTACCCTTATGCCTCGATTTACATGTATTTTTATGAAATAATGTGACTTCAGCTACTAAATGATCAATTTAACATTGGTTCTTATGCAAAACTAGCACAAATCTGCTACGAACAGGGGGCCCTCGGAAGTAATAGTTCTATTAGCGGTACGTGCAAACAGTCAGCCACGGTATAAATACAGTTCTCGCAGGCGACTCGCCGCTATTACTGTTCAGTTATCGACCAGTACGGTTGTCTCTAAAATGTCCAAGTTTATTATCAAGAGTGACGTCAGAAGCAAGATTAAGCGGTTCAACACCGAAGGCCGACATGTCGAGTTTAAATTAAAACCACAGGCTGAAGCTCCCGGGGAAATTATAGAACATCTTCGCGATGGGGTCAAAGAAATTGTAAATTATGCGATGCGTGATTTATTACCCGATGACCAGGTGGGGATAACATTCTGCGATGATTCCTTCCAGCGCGGCCCGGGGTGGCTGAATTTTAAGAAGGCTAGCAAAATAACATGGGGAGATGTCTGGGATTTGGTACTTAAAGTGTATCAATCCAATTCCAAAGGATTTAGTACGAATACCTTCTGTTTGGGTGTGACATCGGTTCGACTACCTGCGGGTCGAGACCGCGGCAGAAAATATTTGACATACGATGAGGAGTGCGCTAAGCGACAAGGAATCATACAGATCAAAAACAGAGACAATCTCTGTTTACCGAGAGCTCTTGTAGTAGCCATTGCGCATGTGTCACACGATCCAAAATATAGAGAAATTCGGCGCGATATAGCTAAAATTCAAACGCAAAGGACACAGCAACTATTACAGGATACAGGAGTAATTATACCTGAAGCTGGATGTGGCATCCCAGAACTGCAACAGTTTCAACAATATTTAAAGGACTATACCATATGTGTCTACAAGTACGGTGACAAGGGCCGAACAGTTCTATTTGAAGGGCCTGAAACACCACATAAATTAAATTTACTCTACCACGAACAACATTATAATGTTATTACTTCCCTGACTGCAGCATTTTGTTGTAGTTATTATTGTGAAAGATGCCATGCGCCTTACGATAACAAGGACAGACATCGCTGTGGAGAATCATGTCCATGTTGTCGCCAATCACCACCCTGCCCGAATCAAGAGATGGAGATTACCTGTGATGACTGCAACAGATCATTTCGCGGCCAAACCTGTTTCGATAAGCATACCGCAATATGCAAATATGTACGAAAATGCCCCGATTGTTTCAAGACATACAATTTAAAATCACGCAAGAGTAAGGCACACACCTGCAACGAAATTTATTGCCATATGTGCAAGGCTTATATGCCAATGGGTCATTTCTGTTATATAAAGCCAGATAATCGGAAACCCAACACAAAAGACTGTGTCTATATTTTCTACGATTTAGAATCGCGATTAGAAGCCGATAATGTACACAGACCTAACCTCTGTGTATTTGAACAGACATGTGATGTGTGCATAGGGGAGGATAAGTTGTGTTTCTGTCAAAAATGTGGATTTCGACAGAGAATTTTGAAAGGAGATAAATGTGTAGAGGACTTTATACTGTATCTCTTAGAGTTAGAAAGAAATTTAAAAAAATTGTTGTGCTGGCCCACAACGGGCAGGCGTACGACCACCAGTTTATTTTAAAATATATTCTAAATTCTAAGTTAAATATAAAACCTAAACTCATTATGCGCGGTACGAAAATCATACTCATGCAATTAGATATTATAAAATTTCTAGATTCGCTGAACTATTTTCCAATGGCATTAGCAGCACTGCCTAAAGCTTTTGCACTAGGTCCAAATTTCAAGAAAGGGTATTTTCCATATTTATTTAACACTCAAGCAAATCAGAATTATGTGGGGACACTCCCGGAGGCTAAATATTACGACCCCGACCGATTGAAGCCGAAAGACCTAGAGCTGTTTTTAAAATGGCACAACGAACACAAAAACAACATGTTTGATATGCAAAAAGAACTAGTTGAATATTGTATTTCCGATGTGCAAATTCTGAAAGCAGGCTGTTTGAAATTTAGACAAATGTTTCTCGATCGGTGTAATGTAGAGCCCTTCCTGGAAGCAACAACTATAGCCTCGGCATGTAATTTAGTATATCGCCGCAATTTTCTTAAACCAAATACAATAGGAATCATACCATGCAAAGGTTACAGATTAAGCGATAACCAGTCTAAAATTGCTCTACAATGGCTGATTCACGAAGAAAAACAACGCGGAATAATTATACAAAACGCGGTTCGAGGTAGAGAGGATTGTGTGGGCGGGGTCAAAGTTGACGGGTATTGTGAACAAACTCGTCAAATATTCGAGTTTCATGGCTGTTTCTATCATGGATGTCCAGTTTGCATGAAAACTAAAAGAAACGAACCTCTACACGATGATCCAGCAGATACATTAGAAAATCGCTATGACAGAACAATATCCAAGACTAAAAAGTTAAAGATGCAGGGATATGAGGTTATTGAAATGTGGGAGTGTCAGTTTAGACATCAGGCAGAATTAGAGGATCATTCCCTTCTTACATCACTACCATTGAATCCGAGAGAAGCATTTTTTGGGGGCAGAACCGAAGCAATAAAATTAAAACACGAGATAAAAGATGGAGAAAAAATTCACTACAAAGATTTTTGCAGTTTATATCCGTGGGTGTGCAAATACGGGAAGTTTCCAGTTGGCCACCCTGATGTACATGTGGGGCATGAAAATTGTGCGCAACAACTCGAACAGGGTGCAGAGGGACTAATTAAATGTATTATATTGCCACCTCAAGATTTATATCATCCTGTTTTGCCAATAAAAGAAAATAAAAAATTGCTGTTCTCTCTCTGTCGTACATGCGCTGTAAACTCCAATCAAGGGATATGTACTCACACCGAAAACGAGAGAGCGCTAATTGGCACCTGGGTTATAGATGAGGTTAGAGCAGCTCTCAGCAGAGGATACCGAATCTTAAAAATTCAAGAAATATGGAAATATACGGTACGAACGGGTCTGTTTACAGAATTTATAGACACATTTCTGAAAATTAAACAAGAGGCGTCAGGATGGCCTCCGGACTGTTCGACTGAGGAGCAGAAAAGGCAATATATAGAAGATTATTTTCGAATCGAGGGTATAGAACTAGACCCTACTAAAATCGAAAAAAACCCTGGTTTACGCTCCCTGGCTAAACTTATGCTGAATTCGTTCTGGGGTAAGTTTGGTCAGCGGGAAAATCAGCCCAAGACAGAAATAATTACAGAACCTGCTGAATTGTACTCGCTCCTAACCAACCCTGAAATCAATGTTTGTCATATAAATCCTGTTAATGAAGAAGCTATAATTGTTAATTGGGTACACAAAGAGGAGGCATCTGAGCCCTTATCGACTGTAAATGTGGCGATAGCCTGTTTCACGACTGCGCAAGCCCGACTTAAGCTGTATAACGAGATGGAGAAATTGGGGGAGAGGGTTTTGTACGGAGATACGGATTCGCTCCAGTACATATCCAAGGAAAATCACTATGAACCTCCATCAGGGAACTTCCTAGGTGAACTGACCGATGAACTAGAGGAATATGGACCAGGAAGCTATATAACTAATTTTGTAACAGGAGGGCCTAAAACATACGCCTATGTGGTTTATTCGCCAGAAACAAAAAAATATACAGAGATTTGTAAATTTAAAGGTATTACCTTATCGCAGAAAAATCTAGAGAAAGTTAATATGGGTGTTTTAGAAGACCTAATAATAAATATGAGTAAAGACGACAAGGAGGTAATTCTGTTTAATAAAAACATTCGTAGAACTACGGACCATACGATAGTAACAAAAGACGAATTTAAAACATTTAAAATTACATTTAATAAACGTAGAATCATAGAAAATTACGATTCAGTGCCCTATGGGTACACCAAAAAACCAAAACATGTTTAAGCATAGTTCCTCATGTTAGAATTAAGGCCGATGAAGTGTATTGATAGCTAAATAAAATAAAAGGATTTGTATTATTACTGTATTTTTATTTACCTCTATATTCATCATTACTCGAGGGTGTTCCAGAGACATAATAAGCGAAACGAGATATTTTACGCAAACCGGCAAGGCTGACCGCAAGCGCCAAGAGATAAGAGTTTGTATAATGCTATGAATTTAATCTGACAGCGGTGTTCACATAAATTTCTTTTTCTTAAATAGTTTGTAAATGACCGAAGCAGAAAAGAAACCGAACAGGTGATTCTTTACATCCAACAGGCAGCAATTCTCCCACTGTATATACCTAACTCCTTTATGAGTGACGGCCCACTTTGTACATGGGTCTTACAAACACTCGGAGTTGGTACTCTCCCTACGTGAGGGCCATGATGGGGAGAAAACAGCCGATCACCAGCTCAAGGCTTCAAACTATTAGTAATTTATAGC
Organism: Agriotes lineatus; assembly: GCA_940337035.1. Classification (NCBI taxonomy): domain Eukaryota; kingdom Metazoa; phylum Arthropoda; class Insecta; order Coleoptera; family Elateridae; genus Agriotes; species Agriotes lineatus. Next base: position 30,679 of record CALNHX010003023.1, read on the forward strand.
CATAAATGGCCCCTCGTATTCAAAGGCACTACACAGAGGCACGAGGTCAACAGCTTCTGCTTTGTAATTTATAACCATTAAATGACTATGCGTATTCTAAGGCACTACACAAAGGCACGAGGTTGTCAGATTTTTATTGAAAATCTAGATGTGCATACTTTACAGCTAACAACTCATAACATAAATTATAAACGCGAGACCATTCGATTTTTAATAAAAATGCACATGAGCTTCTTAAATAGTTTGTAAATGACCGAAGCAGAAAAGAAACCGAACAGGTGATCCTTTACATCCAACAGGCAGCAATTCTCCCACTGTATATACCTAACTCCTTTATGAGTGACGGCCCACTTTGTACATGGGTCTTACAAACACTCAGAGTTGGTACTCTCCCTACGTGAGGGCCATGATGGGGAGAAAACAGCCGATCACCAGCTCAAGGCTTCAAACTATTAGTAATTTATAGCCATAAATGGCCCCTCGTATTCAAAGGCACTACACAGAGGCACGAGGTCAACAGCTTCTGCTTTGTAATTTATAACCATTAAATGACTATGCGTATTCTAAGGCACTACACAAAGGCACGAGGTTGTCAGATTTTTATTGAAAATCTAGATGTGCATACTTTACAGTTAACAACTCATAACATAAATTATAAACGCGAGACCATTCGATTTTTAATAAAAATGCACATGAGCTTTTAAGAGCCACCTAAAAAGGGCCCCTCTGTGCAGACGTCAGAAGCAACTATAAATGGGCAGGATACAGTTATAAATCAGAAACAGCTCTATTTATTTAACTGACTTTTCGTAAACCGGAAATTGGCAAAAATAACAGAATTTTAATCAGCGTTCGAAGCCAAGTTCAACGAGGGGTCGCATGACTATGTTTAAATAACTTTTCGTAAACCGGAAATTGTCAAAAATAACAGAATATTAATTAGCGGTCAAAGCCAAGTTCAATGAGGGGTCACATGACTATGTTTACATAACTTTTTGTAAACCGGAAATTGATAAAAATAACAGAAGTTTAATCAGCGTTCGAAGCCAAGTTCAACGAGGGGTCACATGACTATGTTTACATAACTTTTCGTAAACCGGAAATTGCCAAAAATAACAGAATTTTTATCAGCGTTGGAAGCCAAGTTCAACGAGAGGTCACATGACTATGTTTAAATAACTTTTTGTAAACCGGAAATTGATAAAAATCACAGAATTTTAATCAGCGTTCGAAGACAAGTTCAATGAGGGGTCACATGACTATGTTTAAATAACTTTTCGTAAACCGGAAATTGTCAAAAATAACTGAATCAGCGTTGGAAGCCAAGTTCAACGAGGGGTCACATGACTATGTTTAAATAAATTTTCGTAAACCGGAAATTGCCAAAACTAACAAATTTTTTAATCAGCGGTCCAAGTTATCAAAGATGGGTTAGAAGACTATGTTTAACTAACTTTTTTCTAAATTTCACTAAAAATATAAAATTTTTACCTCCACGACAGGTTGTGTCAGTTGCATCACCACACATATAAAACCACACAACACTGTTTTTTTTTTTTGTTAAACTAAGCAAATAAAATAAAGGGCGATATATCTAATCACATCTCACACACCGAATAGTGAAAAACTCTAACGTCACAATGTTTTGGGGGGGCGTTTTGTTTTGACGTAATTTGATATGTGGCATCTGGTTTATGTCTTGATAAGTGACGTTTGGTTTTAGTCAGAACCTTTGCATTGTAAAAGTATATTAAAGTAGTTTGTTTGAGTAATATGGATTCATCGCTTAAATATTTGCATATTTACATGTATTTAAATGGGAAAAAGTGATTTCTATCTGAATTAAACAAATTTAGCATTGTTTCTTATGAAAAAGTAGCACAAATACGCTATTTCACTATTCGGTGCGCGAGCCCCGTGCACCTCCACCGACCGCACTCGATACACTGTGGCTGTGGGACGATTCGCGCCAAAACAAAACGCCCCTCAAAACATCGTGACGTCAGAGCTTCTAAACGTTCTGCGGGGACGCTCGTAGTTAGGGCTTTAGGGCTCCCCAGCAGAACGTTTAGAAGCTCTGACGTCACGATGTTTTGAGGGGCGTTTTGTTTTGGCGCGAATCGTCCCACAGCCACAGTGTATCGAGTGCGGTCGGTGGAGGTGCACGGGGCTCGCGCACCGAATAGTGAAATAGCGTATTTGTGCTACTTTTTCATAAGAAACAATGCTAAATTTGTTTAATTCAGATAGAAATCACTTTTTCCCATTTAAATACATGTAAATATGCAAATATTTAAGCGATGAATCCATATTACTCAAACAAACTACTTTAATATACTTTTACAATGCAAAGGTTCTGACTAAAACCAAACGTCACTTATCAAGACATAAACCAGATGCCACATATCAAATTACGTCAAAACAAAACGCCCCCCCAAAACATTGTGACGTTAGAGTTTTTCACTATTCGGTGTGTGAGATGTGATTAGATATATCGCCCTTTATTTTATTTGCTTAGTTTAACAAAAAAAAAAAACAGTGTTGTGTGGTTTTATATGTGTGGTGATGCAACTGACACAACCTGTCGTGGAGGTAAAAATTTTATATTTTTAGTGAAATTTAGAAAAAAGTTAGTTAAACATAGTCTTCTAACCCATCTTTGATAACTTGGACCGCTGATTAAAAAATTTGTTAGTTTTGGCAATTTCCGGTTTACGAAAATTTATTTAAACATAGTCATGTGACCCCTCGTTGAACTTGGCTTCCAACGCTGATTCAGTTATTTTTGACAATTTCCGGTTTACGAAAAGTTATTTAAACATAGTCATGTGACCCCTCATTGAACTTGTCTTCGAACGCTGATTAAAATTCTGTGATTTTTATCAATTTCCGGTTTACAAAAAGTTATTTAAACATAGTCATGTGACCTCTCGTTGAACTTGGCTTCCAACGCTGATAAAAATTCTGTTATTTTTGGCAATTTCCGGTTTACGAAAAGTTATGTAAACATAGTCATGTGACCCCTCGTTGAACTTGGCTTCGAACGCTGATTAAACTTCTGTTATTTTTATCAATTTCCGGTTTACAAAAAGTTATGTAAACATAGTCATGTGACCCCTCATTGAACTTGGCTTTGACCGCTAATTAATATTCTGTTATTTTTGACAATTTCCGGTTTACGAAAAGTTATTTAAACATAGTCATGCGACCCCTCGTTGAACTTGGCTTCGAACGCTGATTAAAATTCTGTTATTTTTGCCAATTTCCGGTTTACGAAAAGTCAGTTAAATAAATAGAGCTGTTTCTGATTTATAACTGTATCCTGCCCATTTATAGTTGCTTCTGACCTCTGCACAGAGGGGCCCTTTTTAGGTGGCTCTTAAAAGCTCATGTGCATTTTTATTAAAAATCGAATGGTCTCGCGTTTATAATTTATGTTATGAGTTGTTAACTGTAAAGTATGCACATCTAGATTTTCAATAAAAATCTGACAACCTCGTGCCTTTGTGTAGTGCCTTAGAATACGCATAGTCATTTAATGGTTATAAATTACAAAGCAGAAGCTGTTGACCTCGTGCCTCTGTGTAGTGCCTTTGAATACGAGGGGCCATTTATGGCTATAAATTACTAATAGTTTGAAGCCTTGAGCTGGTGATCGGCTGTTTTCTCCCCATCATGGCCCTCACGTAGGGAGAGTACCAACTCCGAGTGTTTGTAAGACCCATGTACAAAGTGGGCCGTCACTCATAAAGGAGTTAGGTATATACAGTGGGAGAATTGCTGCCTGTTGGATGTAAAGGATCACCTGTTCGGTTTCTTTTCTGCTTCGGTCATTTACAAACTATTTAAGAAGCTCATGTGCATTTTTATTAAAAATCGAATGGTCTCGCGTTTATAATTTATGTTATGAGTTGTTAGCTGTAAAGTATGCACATCTAGATTTTCAATAAAAATCTGACAACCTCGTGCCTTTGTGTAGTGCCTTAGAATACGCATAGTCATTTAATGGTTATAAATTACAAAGCAGAAGCTGTTGACCTCGTGCCTCTGTGTAGTGCCTTTGAATACGAGGGGCCATTTATGGCTATAAATTACTAATAGTTTGAAGCCTTGAGCTGGTGATCGGCTGTTTTCTCCCCATCATGGCCCTCACGTAGGGAGAGTACCAACTCCGAGTGTTTGTAAGACCCATGTACAAAGTGGGCCGTCACTCATAAAGGAGTTAGGTATATACAGTGGGAGAATTGCTGCCTGTTGGATGTAAAGAATCACCTGTTCGGTTTCTTTTCTGCTTCGGTCATTTACAAACTATTTAAGAAAAAGAAATTTATGTGAACACCGCTGTCAGATTAAATTCATAGCATTATACAAACTCTTATCTCTTGGCGCTTGCGGTCAGCCTTGCCGGTTTGCGTAAAATATCTCGTTTCGCTTATTATGTCTCTGGAACACCCTCGAGTAATGATGAATATAGAGGTAAATAAAAATACAGTAATAATACAAATCCTTTTATTTTATTTAGCTATCAATACACTTCATCGGCCTTAATTCTAACATGAGGAACTATGCTTAAACATGTTTTGGTTTTTTGGTGTACCCATAGGGCACTGAATCGTAATTTTCTATGATTCTACGTTTATTAAATGTAATTTTAAATGTTTTAAATTCGTCTTTTGTTACTATCGTATGGTCCGTAGTTCTACGAATGTTTTTATTAAACAGAATTACCTCCTTGTCGTCTTTACTCATATTTATTATTAGGTCTTCTAAAACACCCATATTAACTTTCTCTAGATTTTTCTGCGATAAGGTAATACCTTTAAATTTACAAATCTCTGTATATTTTTTTGTTTCTGGCGAATAAACCACATAGGCGTATGTTTTAGGCCCTCCTGTTACAAAATTAGTTATATAGCTTCCTGGTCCATATTCCTCTAGTTCATCGGTCAGTTCACCTAGGAAGTTCCCTGATGGAGGTTCATAGTGATTTTCCTTGGATATGTACTGGAGCGAATCCGTATCTCCGTACAAAACCCTCTCCCCCAATTTCTCCATCTCGTTATACAGCTTAAGTCGGGCTTGCGCAGTCGTGAAACAGGCTATCGCCACATTTACAGTCGATAAGGGCTCAGATGCCTCCTCTTTGTGTACCCAATTAACAATTATAGCTTCTTCATTAACAGGATTTATATGACAAACATTGATTTCAGGGTTGGTTAGGAGCGAGTACAATTCAGCAGGTTCTGTAATTATTTCTGTCTTGGGCTGATTTTCCCGCTGACCAAACTTACCCCAGAACGAATTCAGCATAAGTTTAGCCAGGGAGCGTAAACCAGGGTTTTTTTCGATTTTAGTAGGGTCTAGTTCTATACCCTCGATTCGAAAATAATCTTCTATATATTGCCTTTTCTGCTCCTCAGTCGAACAGTCCGGAGGCCATCCTGACGCCTCTTGTTTAATTTTCAGAAATGTGTCTATAAATTCTGTAAACAGACCCGTTCGTACCGTATATTTCCATATTTCTTGAATTTTTAAGATTCGGTATCCTCTGCTGAGAGCTGCTCTAACCTCATCTATAACCCAGGTGCCAATTAGCGCTCTCTCGTTTTCGGTGTGAGTACATATCCCTTGATTGGAGTTTACAGCGCATGTACGACAGAGAGAGAACAGCAATTTTTTATTTTCTTTTATTGGCAAAACAGGATGATATAAATCTTGAGGTGGCAATATAATACATTTAATTAGTCCCTCTGCACCCTGTTCGAGTTGTTGCGCACAATTTTCATGCCCCACATGTACATCAGGGTGGCCAACTGGAAACTTCCCGTATTTGTTCCCACGCCCCTGACTTGTGGTTTCCGGGGGCCCCCTTGGAGAGAAGCAGAGCCCCGAGGACCCCTTGGAGAGGGGCGAAACCCCAAAAGCCCCCTTGGAGAGAGGCGGGGCCCCGAGGGCCCCCTTAGAGAGGGGCGAAGCTCCAAGAACCCCTTGGCGAGGGGCGAAGCCCCAAGGGCCCCCTTGGAGAGGGGTGGAGCCCCAACGGCCCCTTGGAGAGGGCGGAGCCCCGAGGGACCCCTTGGAGAGGGGAAGAGTACCGAAGGCCCCCTTAAGGGGGCGGAGCCCCGAGGGCCCCCTTGGAGAGGGGCAGAGCACCGAGGGGGCCACCGGGGCTTAACCCCGAGGGCTTGCGGTTCCCACAATGACAAGATACAGAAGATAACATCTTTAAGGTTTCACTTCCGGTTCCCAGGCTTATCAAAATTTTCCCACGCTCAGTCGTCAACATCCCCACACTTCCGGTTCCCACGATGAATTTTTGGGGCTAAAAATGTAATTTTGAAAAAGCAGCGAGTCGACTTCCGGTTCCCACGATAAATTTTTGGGGCTAAAAATGTAATTTTGAAAAGCGGCGAGTCGACCGACTCACTTCCCGGTTCCCACGCTTATCAAAATTTTCCCACGCTCAGTCGTCAACATCCCCACACTTCCGGTTCCCACGATGAATTTTTGGGGCTAAAAATGTAATTTTGAAAAAGCAGCGAGTCGACTTCCGGTTCCCACGATAAATTTTTGGGGCTAAAAATGTAATTTTGAAAAGCGGCGAGTCGACCGACTCACTTCCCGGTTCCCACGCTTATCAAAATTTTCCCACGCTCAAGTGCCGCCATACAGAAAAAGATGACAGGATGAAACAAATAATGGGAATGATGCAGCAAATGCAAATGCAAATGCAATCATTACAGTCAATGGAAAGAATGATGCAGCAAAGTAATAAGGATACAGCAGAGCTTAGGAAGGATTTTGCGAAGAATGCGGAAGAGTTGAAAAAGGATTTGCAACAGGCAATTGAGGAGCAAAAAGAACAGGCAAAAAGGATGGAAGAATCGATATTGGGATTAAGAGAAGAATTTAATAAGGTGCAAATCAAGAATAAGCAAGAATTGCAAGCACAAATTAATAAGATGAGTGAAACATTAGGAAGTTATAAGGAGGAACTCAAGAATGAGGTGAGAAAAGAAAGACAGGAGGAACGCAAAGAGATAGAAGAAAATTTAACAAAGATTATGGAAACTAAGTCAGTACAGGATAAAGAAGAGTTAGATGGAAAGTTAAAGCACATACAAAGTCAAAGTAACCAGATGCAAGAAGAAATTAAAGATAATAAAAGCAGAGTGAACTCATTAGAAGAAAGTCAGTCGACCAAGTTAAAAGGGGTAGAAGATTCATTGAAGAAAATACAAGAAGGCACAGGAATTCAAATGGAAATTTAAGAAGATGTAATAGATTTTATAAAATAAGAAGAATTACAGGAGGTTATATAGTTAATGTCAATAAAAATAAGAAGAAAACAAAGTAGGAAACAGTTAAACGACGACTAAAGGAGGAAGCAAAGAAGTTAAAAGAAAAGCTGAGACAAAATGAAGTACCAAGGTTAGGAATGAAATTAAGAAAATTAAAACAAGCATCTAAAGAAGACAAGGATGTTCAAAAGACTACTGAAAATACTTTTAAAAGAGTATTAAGATAACAAAAGGAAACTCGGAACTTGTAAATATGTAAATAGTAATTTAAAAATTTTTTTTATGAAGAACCACACGTATTTTAGCATTTAAATAGTTATGAATATTAAATATTAAAAGATAGATGATGCCATTGTACTACTAAAAAGAAGACAGTATTCTATTATGAAATATAATGGCATCTTTAATAAATGAGGAAGTAATTTTAAATAATTTAGATGTCCTGTACAAGAATATAATTAAAGTAAATAAAATAGATTTGCTATCAGCAACCAAAAGAAAGATATCAACCACAAACCGAGTGTTAAATGTAAAGATAAGTATAAATCAATGGGAAGATTTTGTTAGATTGTTTATAATAAAAGGTCTCACTGTCGATATGGTGTTAGGAATTGATGTAATTCAGCAATTAGGGATTCATATTGATGGAACACAAAAGTGTATTCATTTAAAAGGGGTAAAAAAATCTTGGAACTGTACTAATAGTGTCAGCCGAGAAAATAAGTGTGTTCAATTAGATAAAATTGGAGATACAATGAAGTATAAGGAAGGTATAATAATTAATAATAATGTAATATGTGATATACAGAGTGATAATAATTATAAGGGGGTTTTGCTGAATGATTTGAAAATAGCTGAAAATAATAAGCAATATGAAGGCCGAATACTAGAAATAATCAACAGAAATAAAGATATTATTAATGAAAAGGTAGGACAAGCACAGAAATACATTCATAAGTTGCAGGTTGACGAAACGAAAGGTTTTAATAGCAAATCTTATCCTATTCCATTTGCATTAAGAGAACAAGTAAGGAATGAAATTAAGAAAATGATAAAAGATGGAGTAATAGAATCCTCAAAGAGCAATTTTATAAATCCTTTAGTTGTAGTTAAAAAAACGTGACGGTTCTTTACGTTTATGTTTGGATGCACGCAGAATTAATCAAATAACAAAGCCACAATACGAATCTCCACAAACGATTGATGGATTGTTAAGCAGAATTTGGGATAAGAAAGTTTTTACAAAATTAGATTTGAAAAATTCGTTTTGGCTGATTCCGCTACATGAAGAATCGAGAAAATATACTGGTTTTAGTATTGATGGGGAGATTTTTCACTTTAAAGTGGTACCATTTGGACTATCGACTTCTTGTGCAGCTTTAGTTAGAGCAATGCAGAAAATATTAAACCAATTTGAAGACTTTTGTGTGCATTACGTCGATGATATTTTATTGTTTTCTAAAAACGAACAACAACATTTACAACATTTAGAAATTGTAATAGAGACATTAAACAAAAATGGATTAAAACTGAATATTTTAAAATGTGAATTTATGCAAGATAATGTAAAATATTTGGGATATGAAATAAGTAGAAATGGAGTAACCATAAATGAAAAACGTCTTGAAGAAATCAAGAATTTACCTCGTCCAACAAATCTAAAAAAATTAAGGGGGTTATTAGGTGTTTTCAATTATTACAAAAGGTTCATAAGTAACTACTCAGAGTTGACATTACCATTAGTGCAATTATTAAGAAAAGATGTTAAATGGTCTTGGAATGAAGAAAGAGAAAAGGCAGTGAATACTATCAAACAGAGGTTTTATGAAGGATTATTGCTGAAATATCCGAATTTTGAAGAGAAGTTTATACTACGTACGGATGCATCTGATCAAGCAATTGCAGCAGAACTAATACAAGTTCAAGATGGGATAGAAGTACCCATATGCTTTATATCAAGAATATTAAAAGGGTATGAAATTAGATACACGGTAGCAGAGAAAGAAATGTTGGCAATTATATTCGCAATTAATAAACTGAAATTTTATTTAACAGGGAACAAATTTGATATTGAAACGGATAATTCTGCGATTTCGTTTTTGAAAAATAAAACTTTCCATAATGACAGGTTATACAGATGGGCATTGTATTTACAACAATACGAATTTGATATCAAACACAGGCCAGGAAAGTTAAATGTAGTTGCAGATTTCTTAAGTAGAAAAGATATACCTAACTATGAAAAACCGAAACAGATCCTGATTGGAATTGAGAAAATTTATGAGAAAGGAAAATATGTGCAAAGTTATTGTACACATATGAGGGACCATATAGGATACAGAAAACTTTTAATGACGGTACGTATGAGTTGGTAAGTGGTACAGATGGACGAATTAGAGGAAGATTTCATATTACAATGATTTACCCATATATAACGAAAACTTAGAAAACATGAAAATCTGTAAATATTGCATAAAATGTTGTTGGTTGGTAAAGTTAATTATTTCGTTTCTATAGTAATTTTAAAATAGATAGATGTAAATAGGTGTTGATTGTTATTAATTTAGATAATAGGATATTTGGATGGGTTCTACAAAATTTATTAATTAAATAACGAATTAAGAAAATACATTTGAAATAAAACGAGTTTATTAAAAATGTTTTTCTTAATTGAGGAATTATGTTATGATACACTATATTCTTTGATAATTTAAAAATGAATACTAAAGAAACAGTTTAGTCAAATAAATTTGGAAGTCAGATATAAGCAAATTAATGGATCTAAATACATGTTAAAGTATAATGAAATTAACTTTCTTATTATTGGTTAGTCAAATAATAGCATAATGATTGATTACTCAAACTTAATCTGTAATAAGAAAATTCTGAATAGGAATAAATACCAAGGTTACTACTAAAATGTATCTGTTATGATAATTAAAATAAAATATCTGTTTTGATTATATAAAAAAAATGTATATAGGAGGCAGCAAGAATCGTGTCTAGTAGTAATAATTTGTAATTTGTTTAATTAGTTACTAAAAAAACAACTCAAAAATGTATACATAATTTGATATGGGTGTGATTTTCGAATAAAGAAACATTAATAAATGTTGTATAATTTGTAAATGTTATGGTTGGTACAAATTATATGGGTTAAAAGCAAAATCTTCGAGGTGGAAACATAAAATAAAATATTAAAAACAAGAAATAAAGGGACAAGCTTTGGTTAGTGAGGATATTATTGATAATACATTGGAAATGGAATACAAGCCACAAACAAGAGGTTAGTACGTGCAGCGAATTGTTTTTGGGAAACCTGTGGGTATCATTGAAGACGCAGGACCATCTAAAAAAAAAAGACAAATTCATATTTGGAACAAGATTTATGCTGACACTTACCAGAGAGGGATCGGAGCCGCAGTAATCCAGTACAGGAGCTAGGAGACTTGAAGTTGACAGCAGCAGGGGACAACGACAGGAATCCAGTATAGGATGGGGAAGTTTTGAAGTGGATGGCAATAAGGTGATGCTGGGAGTTTACATTCATCGCAGGTGATGCAGTTTGGATAAGGACCCAGCAGGTGTTTGAGTGCAGTCGGAGTGAGGATCCAGTTTGGAAGGATTTTGGCAGTATTAACAAGCAAAGTGTTAAATCAGGTTTGTGTTTTAAAAGGTTAAATGAAACATTTATAAAGCTATAACTAGTAAGAAGGTATAAAAATATAAATTGAATTTCATACTTACATAAGAGATTGGTAAACGAATTGCATATTAGATCTTATTGTAAAAACCTTGATATTCGTTCTGAATTTTGATTAATTTGACGTTAGGTGTCAATTTTTTGAAAGTCAATGAACTGGCAATTAAACAAAGAGAATTTGACAAGTCAATCATTGGGTTACTAGATATTGCGAACCACCTGAGAGAGTTTCATTAATAATATTGTAAAATACGGATTTGAATTGAAAGTTAAAAATAAAGGGCAAAATAGTAATACGATAATTTAAATAAATTTATCAGCTAGCATAACATAGCAATATATTTGTATAAATTTGCACCGGTTTTATGCGAGGTAGATATAGGTACCTATAATATGTATGCCAGATATCGTCCTCCTCCGACAAATAGTTTTTGAGCTATACTGCCAACAGACAAACAGACAGACAGACGGAATTAAGAAAACCTCTTTTTCGTCATCTAGGGACCTTGAAACGTGAAGATCTGAAGAAATCTCGGAAGGTGATTTTTTCGTAATTACAATTCTTCCTTCGTCTTTCAGACGACGGAAGTAAAAAGCTATAGACCACTTCATGATGAGGGTGAAGATAAAGCAAATTATACTACTTCATGGTAAGAGTGAACATAAAGCAAATTATACTAAGTAGAAAATGGACAACAAAAACAAGCTGAAAGCATTGTTTGACAAAGAATAAACAGGAATAAACAAAGTGTGTACAGACATGAGAAGAAAATGTTTATGTGGAGTGAACAAGCAATAAAAGTAAATGAGAAGTAGACCACAATATAAAAGATCATTCAAGGAATAACATAAGGGATAATTCGTAAAGACTCGAAGAATGTGAAAACGAACTCGAACTAAGGTCGAGATGGAGAATTAGAGCGATGAAGACAAATATTGGCAACAGAGCGCAGACGTAAGGCTTGTAGAAACAACAAAAACAAATTCAAAGAGAGAATTCTACAAAAAAAGGCAAATGGATAGGAGACCGTCAAATTACTAATTATTATAGATATTATTAACGATACAAGTTTAATTATGAGCATCTTAACGAAACGAGTTAGTTTTACAAAACGAGACGGTGAGTCGAGTTTTGTGGCAATCAAACGAGTTTTCTTGTGTGCCATAAGCAAACGTGTATTGTCTCGATATCTTATCTTCATCAATAAATTCTGGTTCAATTTATTTTCTTATTTATAAAAAGAGTACGGTAATATCTATTAACAGTAATATGTGGTAATGAAGCTTTTAACGATACTAAAATTAATTTGATTAATAGTCTATAACAACACTGATGAAGATGATAGTTATTTAACCAACAAGTGTGTTAATGAAGGCGATTAATAATCGAAACTGTTTAAAGCGCGAGCGAGCGATAGCGAGTGAGTGCCTTTAATAGTTGAGATTATTAATCGCCCATTAACAAACGAGTTAATTACAAAATGTTTTCGGTGACCCCAAAATCTTTTTTTGTGGCGAAAAATTTGATTAATACAACTAATCTTCATGCAAAATATCATCAAAACGTCAAAATCACAAAAACAGTTAATTAATGAAAAAGAGTGTATTAATCAAAAACAGTGTATTAATAGATCTATTAATCCATCCTTTTTTTAAAAACAGTTAATTAATGAAAAAGAGTGTATTAATCAAAAACAGTGTATTAATAGATCTATTAATCCATCCTTTTTTTAAAAACAGTTAATTAATGAAAAAGAGTGTATTAATCAAAAACAGTGTATTAATGACGTCTATTAATCTCTCCTTTTTCAGGAAAAATTATTCATTAATATTGAAATTAACAAGCGGTCAACGAAAAAATTACTATCACCATCATAGTTGCACAGTGGGTAGAGTGCCAGACTTAATCGAGTCCTCCATCTACTTTACTATAAATAACAAAGCAACTTTGACCATATAACCACAGGAGTCGGTGTCTAAGGTACCTATCTAGCACCCCACATGCCTAGACCTTGTTCATAACATACAAAAACAACTACTATTGGGAGATATACCTATAATAGGTACGGTTACTTTATAAAGCGCCGAATTTTAAAAACTTTGGTGTATTGAAATGCTTATGTCATTGTCTAATTTGATAAGTATGACGTATTTCAGGAGCACGAGTAACGTAATCATAACCTCTTTTACCCTTTCAAGTTTCGGTTGAAGGTCTTATTTACCTATATAAAAAAAGGGCTTTATACGGAGCTTACTACGCAAGTGAAAGCTTTGAAATTAAAAAAAAATCAAAATATTAAAAGCAAAGAAGGAATTTAATTTTTAAGGTGTCCACCCTGTAGATGTTGGGTTTAAAATAAGCAAAAATAGACATAATTTTATTTTTTAAGGTGTTCAGCTTGTATATACCTACTTGTATTTGACCGGAAGTATATTCGGTGTCTTGCTAGGTAGACAACTACTCCGCATGCAAAATATCGCCTACCTCCAACAAGTAGTTTTTGAAATATGCCGCCAACAGACGGACAGACAGACTGAGAAAACCTGTTTTTCGTCATGTAGGGACCCTGAAAGGTAAAGATCTTTAAAAATCTCGAAAGGTGGTTTTTCACGATTAGAATACTTCCCCGTATTTTAGACGAGACAAGCGAATTATAGTTGGTTAATTAGGTTCGTTAACGTATTTTCATCATACTTAGATGTTATTGTACTATATCAGTACTGTCTGCTACATCAAAAAATCATCCATAACAGCCGTGGCTGTTAAAATGTAACAGCCACGGCCGTTATAACCGTTGCTACACTACCCAATTTCGTGCTTTGTTTTAATTTATTTGAAAACGAATTTGTAGATATCCGCTGCTACACTACCAAATTACGTGCTAGACTCAGGTTACTGATAAGTTTTGTTTTCCCGCTGCTGATCATGCAAATCAGCGATACAGCCTTAGTAACAAAACGTGTAAGTCGGTGATTATATTTGTTTGCTGCTTTCCCTTGACAACAGAACTTAATATTATTATTAAGTTCCTAGGATAATAAAATTAGCAACGCAAGATGCAGACGTTTTGTTTACAATTGCAAGTGTTTATGTGAAATGTGACACTCACAGATAACACGACTCACGAAAATTAATCCTGGTGATAGGTGACAAGCTAAACGATTTTTTCAAAAATTTAGGAAAATTTCGATAAGCAGCGGGAAAAATATAATAAGATAACTCGGAATGTATCGCCTATTAACATTTCCGGGAAGCAACAAGCCGCGGCTTTGCCTTGGCTTGTACTTGCCTACCTCAAATGTTAACAGGTTCTTACAGTCCTTGTTACTTAAATAGCTATTATATCATTTATCCCGCTGTCGATCATGTAAGTGATACAGCCTTAGTAACAAAACGTGTAAGTCGGCGATTATATTTGTTTGTTGCTTTCCCTTGATAATGGAACTTAATATTATTATTAAGTTCCTAGGATAATAAAATTAACAACGCAAGATGCAGATTTAAACGTTTTGTCTATGTGGCATGTGACATTCACAGGTAATACGACTCACGAAAATTTATCCTGGTAACAGGTGACAAACCAAACGATTTTTTTTTAAATCTAGAAAAGTATAATAAGATAACTCGGATTGTATCGCCTATTAACATTTTCGGCAGGCAACAAGCCGCGGCTTTGCCTTGGTTTGTACTTGCCTACTTCAAATGTTAATAGGTCCTTACATTGCTTGTTACATAAATAGCTATTATTATTTAAAATCACCTATCTTAAAATTGACCACTTTTGGTAGATATTATGAAAACCGTTAAACAACACACGACCGATATTACATATAACTGACTTGTATAATCTATTAGCTGTTGGCTGTTATGTAGTGCGAACGTTGTCGGGTGCGGACGTGTGTGAGTACTCGTCCAAATCTACAGTGTTACTCTTTGAGCAAATATTGCCCATTGGAAAATTAAAAAAAAATTGCGGGAAATTGTGCAAAGTGTTTTTCTGAACTAAAAAGAACGGATAAAATATTGTCTTGTGCTAGCATGTGCGACATAAATTACCATTCAAAATGTTTGAGCATTGGTAGTGACGATTATGCGTACATTATGAGCAAAAAGTGGATCGGTTGATTTTGTGAGCAGTGCGCCGATAAGAAAATCATAGTATGCGGAGTATATTAGAGTATGTGAAGAAAGCTTGGAACAGCGTATGTGGAAAATTAAGCGAACACAACGAAAAACTGAAGGATCAATCACAGAAATTGGTTGATTTACAAGGCATTATAAATTCGCGCAACGAACAAATAAGGGCAACCAGATAAATTTCCGCAAAAACATACGTAAGATAACAGACTATGAGGGATTTTAAGTTTATTATTTTTCAAAACAACTGAGAAAAGCCAAGAAAAAGACAATCTGGACCCGCCTACAGAAGGAGAAGTTAGAACGGTATTGCAAAAGATGAGGAATAACAAGAGTCCGGGAAACGATAACAGTCAAACTGAACTAATAAAATACGGCGGAGATCAACTAATAAAAAAAGTACATAAAGTGATATGCAATAGCTGGGAGAGAAAACGAATGCCGAAAGAATGGAAGGAAGCGGTAATTAACCCTATTTATAAGAAAGGAGACCGACTCGTTTGTGCCAATTACAGACCAATATCTCTCCTAAACGTAGGGTACAAACTATTGGCCACATTAATAAATAATAGGTTAAGAAGAATTGCAGAAACAAAAATAGGAGAGTACCAGTGTGGCTTTAGGGAAAACAGATCGATAACCGACCAACTTTTCACACTACGGCAGATACAAGAAAAAACAAAGAAAAAAGGAATAACACTGCACATGCTGTTCATAGATTTTCGCCAGGCATATGATAGCCTAAACAGAAAGAAGTTATTCCAGACAATGACAGAACTAAACCTCCCAAAACAGCTAACCACACTAGTGGAAATGACCCTGGCAGAGACATGGAGCCAAGTCAAGATAGACGGGACAGTTTAGGAAAGTTTTAAGACAACTAAAGGCTTACGACAAGGGGACCCTCTATCTACAACATTATTCAATATAGCCCTAGAGGGTATAATGAGAAATAGTAAGGTTGCAGGCGACAAAAGTATACTAAGGAGCTCCTATCAAGTAATGGCTTATGCTGACGATCTGACCATTATCTCGAGAACAAAAGAAGAACTAAAAACCATAGTGAAGAAAATAGAAAAAGAAGCAAGACAGTATGGCCTAGAAATAAACGAAGAAAAAACGAAATATCTACTGACGGCATCAAAGAAGAGCAGAGATGGAAACGGTTTGAAAATAAAAAGTGATCTGGACGACAAAAAGTACAGTTTCGAACAAGTTAATAATTTTGTGTATCTCGGTACAGAAATAACCGACTCAAACGATCAGTACAGTGAAATCGAAAGAAGAATGCTTATAGGAAAAAGAAGTGCCGCGTCTTTAAAATCACTAATAAAAAACAAAACTGTCTCGAGAAGGGTAAAGCTAAGAGTGTACAAAACCATTATAAGACCGACTGTAGTGTATGGAAGTGAAGTGTGGGTGCTAAACAAAGTGTATATGAGTAAGCTGATGATCTGGGAAAGAAATATACTAAGGCAAATATTTGGGGGGATTAGAGAAGGGGACACATGGCGAAGGCGCACAAACGAAGAAATCTACAGCCTGTTTAAGGAAACTACGATAGTAAACGTAATAAAGCAAGGGAGACTCAGATGGTTGGGCCACTTGGGAAGAATGGCAAATGAAAGGATTCCAAAAATGATTTTCAAGGAAACTCCGGAAGGTACAAACAGAAGGGAAAGACCTCAAAATGAATGGTTTAAAGACGTGAAAGAAGACTTGAGAGAATTAAAAGTAGAAAACTGGGAAAACCAAGTAATGAGAAGAAAGGAATGGAGAAAGATAACAGAAAAAGCCAAGGGCCTTAAAGGCCTCTCGAGCTGATCTATATATATATATTTTTCAAAATATTCGCCTTTACATTGTATGCATTTATTCATTCTATTGAACCAGTCCTCAAATACCCGTGACCATTGTTCTGGAGACACCTCAGCGACCATGTTATTATATGCCTCAACAGTCTCATCTGGGGAGTTAAACCGTTGTCCACGCAATTTATTCTTGATTGTGGGGAATGAAGAGAAATCACACGGTGCCAAATCGGGGCTATAAAGTGGGTGACACAGTATTTCCACATTTACAGCGGCCAAAAATGCCATTGAGCAGCGATGTGGGATGATGAATTGTCATGGTGTAGGATTAGGCGACTTCAAGGACGTTGTGTACGTACTTTTTCTACGACTGCTGGTAAACAAATGGTGGAATACCACTCAGCGTTTACTGTGCGACGATCTTCCAAAGGAATTGTTACAAGATGGCCTGACCGGCTTACTTGCACTGCGAGATCGCATAAATTTTGTTGACTTTGCTTCATCTAGAAAGATCCACTGTGCCGATTATCGCTTCGCTTCCGGTTCATAACAATAAATCCATGTTTCGTCACCGGTGATGATATCATACACCTGTTTTGACTGACCACTTGCAAACCTCTTCAGCATTTTCTTGCACCAATCCACACGTGCTATTTTTTGAGGTTCATCCAAATTACGTGGCACCCATCACGTGCATAGCCTTTTGGCACCCAAATGATGGTAAAGAATTGTATTGATTGCAGTCCCCGAGGTGCTTAAGGATGCCTCAATTTCAGCATAAGTGATTCGCCGGTCTTGCTCCACCAGACGGCGTACAGCGTCAACGTTTTCATCAGCAACCACAAATTTTGGACGACCTTCATGGACTTCGTTATTAAGACTGTTTCGACCACGGCGGAATTTTGCAAACCGCTCTTAGACGGTGCGGTCTGATGTTGCTTCATCCGCAAAAGCATTGCGAAGTTGTTCGATGCACTGTTTTGGAGTGAAAGACGATTTAAAATCGTAAAAAATCATTGCGCGATAATCTCTTCGACTTTTCAAACAACTTACAACAATTAAAAGCTTATCACATACGAGCCGCAAACAATTTTCTCAAGCTGTCAACTTCAGTTGTCTACTGAAATGTTGTTGTTTCAAGGCACTCTTATAAAAAAATTGTGAAATCAATTTCTAAGCCTACTTTGCGGAAATTTATGTAGTGACCCTTGCACAAACCAGCATTAAACAAGTAATTGAAAAGCAAAATGTGGCGGAAATAAGTTATGCTGAAAAACTTAAAATTAAAAAGCACAATTCAGTTGTCTTAATAAAGCCGACGAATCAGGAACAAACGAGTACGGGCACGAAAAAATAAATTTAAAAAATCCATTAATCCCACTGACTTAGAATTTTCAGGACTTCGATATGTTAGCAAAAGTGGTATTCTAATTAAATGTAAAAATAAAGAGGCATTGAACAAAGTACAAGAAAAGGTAGCAAGCAAACTTGGAGAATAATTACGAAGTAACCACCCCGAAAAAAAGATTATCCATGATCAAAATAGTTGGATTAAGCTAAAAATTTTCATTTGAAGCCATAGAAGATAAAATAAGAACCCATAATAATTATTAAGATGTGCAAGAGGCTGACTTTAAAGTAGTACATGCTAAAGAAAATAAAAGTAAAGCTGGTAGAAGATATTATACGGTATATGGAAAAGTTAATGTGATGACTTACAGGTTCATGATGAGAGAAGCAAAATTAAACATTAGTTGGGATAAATGCAGAATTTACGATGCTGTATAGATCACCAGGTGTTTTTCGTCCAGTGGATTTAATCACAAAGCCAATGCACAAAGCTTGCCCAAAATCTTCAGGGTCACACCTAGTAAGTGAATGTCGAGCGACAGATAATGAGCTAAAATGTGTAAACTGTGTAGGTACATGCCGTGGAAAAATTGAGAATGAAATTGGATACAAATCATCCAGTTTGGAATGCAGTTTTTAAACGTAAACTGGAACAAGCTAGAAGCAAAATTGATTGTTCAGAGTAGGCGAAAGGAGTGCTGAAATCATATATTTCAATTCCCAAAGTATGTTAAAACATATAGAAGAATGGGAAATTTTAATCTTATGGAGGCTCCCAGCGTTGCTATTCTTAACTGAATCTCAAAATATAGATGATATAGACGATTGTAAAATAAATTTTCTAGGGTATACTACAATAAGGTGTAATTCTCAAAGTCGACAAGGTGTCGTTATAGTGTGAAAAAACAATATCGGATTTAGGGTACGAATATCGCATATAACAAGAACTTATAGATGCTTTCAATTTGTATACCAAAAGGATTTCAACAAGGTATGTATACGGTAGTGTATCATTCTCCGAGCTCAAGCGATGGTAAATTTTTAATAAAACTTGATGAATGGTGTGACGAATATGTATCAGACCGCAGCAAACATTTAATTATAAGTGATTTTAATATTGACATTTCCAAGGACAGTTTCTATGCGAAACACTTAACAAATCTAATTTAACATCTAAGCATGAAACAATTACTTCGGGATTATACAAGGGTGACTGAAACTTCGGACACATTAATAGATTTGGTAATAACTAACAATTCGAAACTAAATGTTGATGTCCTAGATTCACCGAAAATTACTGACCACAGTGGAATAAAGGTCACATTTCATGTACAATGTAGGTACACACCGAGTACAAAACGACACGTAGGAAATTCTACTCACTACTCACAAACTGCTTTATTAAATAAACTGACTAATTACAACTGCGATATAAATAAAAATGTACACAATGCAGCTACAGTTGTGCTGACCTGATTACGTACCGCATTAGCAGGGTGAAACATACTAACGCATGGCATTCTACTGATTTGCAACGGTTGCAGAAATATAGAGATGCGTCTTACAAAAAGGCTAAAATATCTGCCAATGTAACTGATTTGAAACTTTAGAACGAAATCAGAAACAAATATAGAAATTTGATTAAAGAAAAGAAAAATCGCTAGTATGAAAACAAAATTAGGGAATGTCAAGAATATTCAAAAAATATGTAGAATAGTATATTACAGCCCAAGATGGGAAGTGTTTCATTACTGTCGAGAGATTAGTTAGCTGATTGAGACGCGAAGCGTCGAAATCAGCTATTATCTCGAGACTAAGGAAACTTCCTGTCAAGGTTTGTATACTATTTTATTCGCAACCACTTTATTCTAAACAATAATTGGAAAAATTATTATATTATGATACGACAGGGTGTGACGCGCATGAATGGATCAACGAGATTCCCAGTGTCCCTACCTACTCTGCGGTCGGGAATGTCATTTAGCACTCACTTCCCGCACTTGAGCTCACTTGAGCGGGAAGTGAGTGCGGGAAGTAGCGGGCTGAAATGTACGACTTTCCCCACTCAAATGAGGTCAGGAATGTTAACATTACATATATGGTTGCGAATAAAATTATTAAACATATTTAAAAAACCGGAAGCAGAAAATACACCGAAAAACATTACATTCCATGGAGTAGAAGTAACCGATTCCAAAGAGGTAGATGAAAATTTTAACCAGTCCTTCATAAATAGTATTGTCGATATAAATCGTGATATATTACACACCGACTTTGAGGAGGCATTCATACCCGATCCTGTCGACATTTTTAAATTTGAAGAGATCTTGAGAAAACAATAACGTCCATAAAAAAAGGGTAGCACAGATGTCATTTCTATTCAGGTTATAAGACATGCATTGCCAATTATAGGAAATCCTCTGGTAAAATTAGTAAATGAGTCGAAGAATGGAATATTCCCGGAATACTGAAAAAAATGCAAAGTAATTCCCATAATAAAAGTTGTGGGAACAAAGAAATGTGAAGAATTTAGACCAATTAATACGCTGCCGGTGTACGAACAAATTTTAGAAAAAATTGTCAGAGACCAATTTCAGAAGTTTAAACAATCCGGATTCAGAAGCCAGCATTCGTGTGAAACGGCATTGAATCTAAGTTGGGCGAATTAGAAAAGTGAAATTGAACAACAGAAAAGTGTAATGGGCATGTTTCTAGATTATAAGAGTGCTTTTGAAACAATCTATAAAAAATGATTGAAAAACTGGACAAACATCGAATACAGGGAATAAAAAACAAGCGTTCGAAAATTATCTATCTTCTCGATCCCAAACAACCGTGTATGATGAAGAGGAATCGAAGAAAATTCCTAACACATTTGGGGTTCTCCAGGGATCTGTATTAGGTCCATTGCTATTCCTACTGTAAATCAATGATCTGGAAATAAATGTTAGATACTGCTCGCTAATTTTTTTTTGCTGATGACACATTAGTTTGGGTAACTGCTGAAAATACTACTGATCCCGTCAACAAAATAAATACAGATCTTAGAGAATATGAGAGTGGTTACAAATCAATAACCGAAAATTAAATATTGCCAAACGAAACGCATAATTGTGTCAAATAAAATTAATAGAGAAAATATATCTGTTAAAGTAAAAATAGACGGTCTAGAACTAGAACAAGTGTCTTAAATTTAAATATCTGGGAGTAATTATAGATAATAGAATACCTTTTCGTAGTAATATAAATGTTATCATTAAGAAAGTTGCTAAAAGAATAGGATTTTTAGAAAGAATAGCTAGTAAACTAAGTATTAATGCTAAGATTCTAGTCTATCATATCATTATTGCGCCACACTTTGATTACTGGGCAAATATCCTCTTTCTATGTTAAGACGTCGATTTGTAAAGATTGCAAAAACAACAAAACAGAGCGATGGGAAATATTTTACGATGTTCTAAATATACTAATATTAAGTTAATGCTGAATACATTGCAATGGTTAAGTATCAAACAGCGTATTTATTTTAATACAGTGGTTTTGCTTTATAAAGCTGTTAATAATTTATTGCCAAATTATATGTCGGATCATTTGCTACTAAATGCTGATGTTCATCAATATAAAACGAAAAATCTATTTGATTTTAGGTTGTCTAAATTAAATAAAGTGTGTACAGGACTGAAAGTCTATAATTCGCTTCCACAAGATACCACCGAACTTCAGACTATAGAAAGCATCGCTGTTACAATGGTTTTCCTTCTAAAATTATCGATTAGGAAACAAAAAACAAAATTACACGTTCGAAATTTCACAACTCTCGTCAGTCTTAGAAGTGAAGGGCCCAAGTATATCAAAATTCCGTTTCACCCGGCTACAAAGGGCCTAGCAAACATATTTAAAGAATCGGGCCATAAATTTGTATATGATTCAAACAACAATATTAGACATTTTTTGGGAAATTCAAAAGACAAACTGGGAACTTTGGAGAGATCTGGAATTTACAAAATTAAATATTCCCATTGTAAGTCTAAATATATTGGGCAAACACGTCGTAATTTTGGTACTAAGAAAATCGAGTATTGCCCAACATATTTACGAAATGAGCCATAGTATAAAGGAGGATGACCTAAAAATTGTAAAGGCGTTAACATCAACAAAGCAACTAAATTCTTTTGAAAGCTTGGCCATTTTTAAGAAGCGAGATAATAAACTTTTGAACAAAGACGGCGGACCTATTCCTTCCTCCATTTTGTATGATTTATTGAAGTTAAAGGGCCGTTGGCCATGTTAGATCGCCCTCGGCCACGCCCTCCGAGTCACATAGTAAAGAGTGTTTATTAGAATTTGTAGTCTAGTCGGCTTTGGAACTGATGAAGTCATGTCGTGCATTAAATAATATGGCTGATAACTGACACTGGTGACACTGTAAGTCTATGTCAAATTTGATGTTAGCAGGTTAGGTTTTGCGTCAGTCTGTGTCAAAACTGCCGCAGAACCTAACCTGCTAACATTGAATTTCTAAAATTCTAATAATAATGCCGATATCGCTTTAAGACTCTTATCAGGGGTAGTTCATTAATCCAGTTGCTTGTTAGTTGCTATTTTATTTTTGATTATGAATTTAAATTGATTAATAACATGCGCAGTCACCTTTTACTTCAAACAGTGCTCTACGACACTTTCAAGCAAATATGACAAATATAAATCCTTTCCAACTCTTTGTGACTCAATATTATATGATAAGTATTTAATTATAGTTCAATATACTTCTCTAATGGTCTTTTATTTCAGATTGCTTTAATATAACTAATTATAAACCCACCTTGATTCTTTTCACTCTTAACAACTCCAAATCACCTTAAGACTACACTCTTCCTTAAATCTCCTACTCGGACTCCCACACAGTTCAGCCACGACGCACTCTCCCCGAACAATTAACCACCAACTTGCAAAACCTTAAGAAGATTGTAGAAATGGTTCCTTTCCTATACCTACGCCTCTGTCATTCCTGCAACTTCCCTTTTTCAAACGTCTTCACGGTAAGTATGCTTCCACATATGAATGTAAATTAATCTTCTCCTTCCTTAGCTCCTACTCCATCCATTCACGCCGTCAGCAGCCAACATACTCTCCGACATCCAGTAGTTCCTCCGTCAATGTCTGTCAATTGGTCCTTATGTCCTCAGCAATCCCACAAGAGCTCGAGAAATCAGTAACCCTCCAATTAACGTAACTTCTTATAAATTGTAGTATTAAAATTAACTCAATTACATTCAATTCTTATTATTCTTGCTTCTTCTTCTTGTTAGTATCTAATTAAACCATATTCCAACTTCTCTTGAGTAACTATTATATTCTTCTTTTAATATTTTATTTGTTTTCATCTCATAGATTTAAGTATAACCCTTTTATTTAATCGAAATACATTTTTAAAATAAACCGGGCTAAATTTCTATTTTATTTTCACTAAAATACCAAATTACATGTTGTTTTTAAATCTGTTAATTTTTCAATAATCATAACAAAATTTTATTTCTATGCTAAGTTACAATTAATTCTGCCATCTATAACTTTAGCCTATCTGAATTCTACCTACTTTATTATTTTCTTTCAATAGAATTTATATTTATCACCTGCTACATGAGCTTGTATTTATCTTATTCCTTATAAAACCATCTAAGAATACTCAAATAATATACCTTTTATCTTAGTTTGCATCTTATTTAAATTCTATTAATGACTTTCAATTAAACAAGCAATTCTTTTATAAATTTTCCCATTTGATTATATTGATCTAACGACTTTATTTAAATTAATATTTAACATTGACTTACATACATATCATCCTTTATGCACCATTGCAATATATACCCCATTCACTCCATTTGTGATTCCTAATAGGCCTTGTATGTGCAGTTGTTACGTGTCACAAGCGTAATTAACATGAAAATTTACTTTGTACATAATTCATGGCATGTAAAAGCTCCTTTATTGGAACATGGTCGTTGTGTAACCGCAGTGTTAGCGATTGGGTTGTGATCTGTTTTACTGGCAGCCGTCAACAGCTGTTTAAAACAATTTCCTTAGTCTCGTTTGTTTTTCTCTGGAAAAAAGTAGCGTATTTTCGGCAAAATTTCGTATTTGCGGTCCACGTTTTAGCTCTTAGCATCAAGTATTTTGGAATATTATTTGTGGAAGCTTTGCTGGTATACGGTTTTTAGGCCTTGAGCACTGTATGGAATATTTCCTCCACGTCCTGGAAACGGGTTATCATCACAGGACTTCTTGCCGTTTTGGCTAATCGACTGTATTTACAGGTATCGCTTGCGGGGTGCAAAACATCAACGATTCCGTTTGCTTGAGAATTTCGCTGCAGACGTCACCCGAGGGTTGTGGAAACGTCTGCCATCACTTCGACTTTAGAGAGCCCCTCTGCACCATGGGAGTCTAGTTAAAGTTTGGGCCTCATCACCTGAGGTCTTTGCTAATGGTGTTTTTTAGCGTCTACCTCCTGCAGCCGCAGATTTGAGCCCGGTTGGGGGGCTATTTGTTGCACCTCCTGCAGAAGCGTAAGGTTCTCAGATAAGTAGTGTTAATAATATTTGTACCGCAAGGACGGTAAAAGAAACTGTAGCTGTACTTAATATGCAATTGTACATTTTACTGGTTAAATATTAGATTGCGTATTTGTATCGTGCTAATCACTGCTATGATAGCGGTAATTTGGGGTATACCGAGTAAGTAAAACTTAATCAAAATTTATAATATTCCTTTACTTGTTACCATATGTAGCGTTGTTTAATTAATGTAATGCATATATTTATATAATATTAGTAACTGGAAAACTTGCTGGCCCTCATGTTATTTAGTAATTACATCATTTAAAAAACTGCACGCCGTCTCCACTGACTCTAGCTGGCGGGCCATCAAATATACTCTCGTAGTGTTGCAACATTTGAAAACATTTAGTGAAACTATAGTGAACAACTATTGGCGCTAACACTTTTTTAACGGTGCAGGGCAGAGCTGGTAACAAACAAATTAGTATCTCCGCCAAAGCATAATTTGACAATTCATCGTTCTTCATTCATGAGGTGAACTAAAGTTGTTGAAAATAACATAACGAATTTCTTCAGTTCAGCTGATGCTACGAATAGGTTTGCTATACCTAAAATAATTGTCACAGGGTATATTATGACAATGTCATTTTGGCATTAATAACGTTTTGTATAATTAATTCATAATATTTCTGCTTCCCAGTAGGCTGTAATGTGTTTTTATTAGGTCACATGCATGAATTGTGAAAGACGCCAAACTGCGACATGCAAAACTGACTGCTTTATTGATATTGTTGCAATTTTACTGTCAAACTACCGAAAACTATACGAAGTTACAGTTGACCATTCAACTGGTAATGGTGCAAGCCTTAAAAAATCATATTGAAAACAATATAATCTAATTTTGTCACGTCTAGTTATTTCGCAAAAGTACCAATAAAAATTTCACCTTACTCGCCTACTCGAAGGAGGGCCCATTGTGAATAAATTATAACTAGATATATCGTACACTGGTAAAAATATGCATACTTAAGGCCTACCCAGAATCAAAAATGGACTAGAATGAGGTGATTCCCGGAGAGTACTATAAGAGTATTACTGGATATGGATAATGCTTAAATAATCTCTTAATTAATGGAAGATATCACTATAATTTGGAACACAGAATTAAAATGTGTGGTTAAGCTTCAAGATATTTTATTGACTTCTTTATTTATATTTTTTTGTGTAGTAGTCTTAGCCACCATAAGGCTCCTAGGATTCCAACATTATCTCCCCCCCCCCCCAAAGAAAAAGTAGGAAGGGAGGCCAGGTACAAAAGCTAATATAATCCCAGATAGACGTAGCAGGATTATATTTAGCTACAAAACTTCCTGGATCTTCTCAACGATCGTTAATATACTAATAACAGTAATAAAATAACAATAATAAAAAGTAACAATAACAATAATAAAATAAAGAATAATGGAACACAACACTGAACATACGCTGCCACTGGTTGCCTAGAAAGCTGAAAAGAGAAAAAAACGGCAAGCAAAATATAAGCAACAAACATGATCTAAAAAGTCAGCACAACAAAACAGATTATCCCGGCAATGTCTTCCAGTGATATGTAGTTATTTGTGTTACCAAACTTTAAAAAAACTTAAGTATGTTCGCAACTGCGGATGTGCGAAGTCGACATGTGACTGAGCACAACGGTTTGCTGCACGTATCGGACCAGAGTAGATCGTAGAGGCACGTAGACATCAAGACTAGGTTGCAGTTGCAACTACGGATGTGCGATGGTCGTCATGTGATTGAGCACGAGTGACTGCTGCATGTACCGGACCAGTGTAGGTCATGGAGGCACGTGGGCAGCAAGAACAGGTTGCGGTTGCAACTGCGAAAGTAACCGAGAAACAAAAGTGCAAATCATGCAAAGGTACATGGCTTGCATGCAAGTCCAATAGCAGATTAACCAAAGAAAGATAGCCATGGATGTATTTAGACTACGTGCAAAAGAAATTTAATTTGCCAGAAAAAAGATATGCATATTTACATGTGAATGTACATGGTCTGCAAGCAGGTCCAATATCTGACGCGATGGATGTATTTGGACTACATGCAAGGGAAAAATGGTGCGGAAGCAGTCGGTGCATGTGTTTGACCAGCGTAGACCATGAATGTGAATGAACACCGAAAGCAGGCCGCGGAAGTGGTTGCTGCAGGCATCCGGTCAACATAAACCATGGATGTGCGCAAATGACGAAATCAGAAGAAGGCTGTAAAAGTTTGAATACAGACAGATTGTACATATTACAGTAAATTTTGTGAATATTAACCTTTGTTCGAGATAAAACTATACGGGTTATATTGTTATAGTTAATAACAGTGTTTCTATATGTTTTAAACTTTGGATGATGCAAGTAAATACTTTGAGAAAACTGGAAGATCATTGGTCGTTGTTTGAAGAAGAATATAGTTTATTGCACTTGGTCGCATTATTTGCTAGATGTGTGCACAAACGAGGTTGAGTTGAAGGCGTATCAATTGCCAACTGAAAAAAAATCTATTTGAAGACTGTGGAATTATATGCAGAGCATTTTGTTGAACTGTTTAGCAACAATAGAAGAACTATAGAGAAGGTTGCGTGGAAGTGCCAGAAATGACCTATCATGAATGGTTATTATACAATAATTTTGGTAAGTTGAAATGCAAGTGACATGTATAGGTTTATATATGTGTACACTTAGCTGTAGCGCATTCTTCACTGCAGCAGAAGGCATCCGATAAATGTGTTCAGCTGACTTCTGCTCGTTGTGGATGGTATTCCAGCTAGGAGGTCCAGGATGTCTCCGGTGGCTGCATATCCTTGCTGAAGAAAGTTTTTTAATAAACTCGGCTGTTCAGAGAGCAGCAGATGATCCAGTTGAACGTTCGGAGTCACCAGATATAAGGGTATTACTGGATATGGAATATGCGTAAGTAATCCCTTAATTAATGGAAGATATCGATATAATTTGGAACACTTAATCAAGACATTTTATTGACTAGTTTATTTATATTTTGTTGGGTAGTCGCCTTAGCGACCATAAGGCTCCTAGGATCCCAACAGTACGAACCTACGCTGTAGAAATATTCATATTTAATGCCAAAACATTAATTTATTTAGGTTCAGTTCTACAAACTAAGGATACATTTATCCAGGCAATAAATACTCTAGAAACGATTGTTGTAACAAAGAAAACTATGACAATTATACCTCGGATAGCTTATTCTAGGTATATACTTGTATTGTAGAACCGGCCCTTAGTCGATTAAATTAAAAGGTTACCTGGAAACATATTGGTTATGAAAATATCAAAAGCACAAACAACTGACAAGAAGTGAAGGTTTTTGCGCGAGGAATATTTTCTGATGTGTGAGGGCAAGTTTAATCTACTAAATGAATAATATATTTTTTGGATGAAGGTTAACCATGGAAAATACCGCAATTTGGCTGTGTAGATTATTTTGTTGCGTTTAAAGGAAGTTTACATTTAAGGTTAATAGTTTCCAAATTCATTTAGGTTCGAAAGCATGACACAACACTTTCAAATGCAAAGTTGCCATATTTAAGCATAACAGAAAATAGACCTTCAGTCATATTTATGTGTGCAGGGCCCCCGCTACCATATGTGCAAAGTGTGCAATGCACACGGGCGCCATCCTTTAGGGGCGCCAAAACCCAGGGTCCAACAAAAATTGCAAAAAAATTTGCAAAAAAACAAAAATGAATGCCTGGAGCGCTATAAAAGCGATGCATCGCCAGAGGCGTTTTTAAACCGGTAGGTCACTGGACCATGCAACAAGTGCATAAAAACAAGTAATCCTATTAATTTTTACATTTAAAGTCATTTTTATTTTGTCAAGTGTTGTGTTATATAATATTTTGTTTACTACTTTTTTTTCTAAAAAAATAAGTGCTGAATACCTGCTGACTGCAATTTCAACGGTTTGATTTTGTATAAAATGGTAAGTGTTCCCTACTTTATACTATCAACATTAACCCTTTATAGGATACTCGTTATAATTAATTTTTTTTACCCAAATATCTTTTTATTAATTGAAATGTCATGTACGAGTTAAAAAAAGTAATTGGTTTTTTATCCATAACTCGATTAGTTTTTATGCTATCGATCTTTTTAAAAAACCATTTTGTAGGGTTTTTAAGGGCTATAAAATCAAATTAGTTTAATATTTTTTCTGCCTTTATTTTTGAAAGGGCTCGAACAAATTGCTTTTTACTCAAATATGCAAACTTGGTGATTATTATTGTGCTTACTTTAGAAGTTAATTCCTAATTCCCATGAGTACTAATTATTTATTTGTTTTTTCAGGATAAAAGAAGGAGACCTTCAGGTGCGAAGTTTCGCGAGCAATAGAAACTGAGACTACAAGAAAGGGAAAAAATGGCTGGATCTTTAAAGCACTTCTTGCAAAACAATCAAGATTCCACGGAGATTATCGATGCGACCGAATCTCAAGATTCTAAATCCGTAATATCAGTAACCGTGAGTGAACCATCTGAAATTTCAAGAGAGGCGACCACGGTAACATCAGGTCCTGCAACAAGTGGCGGCGGTTGTAGCAGCAAAACAGCTTCTACTGATGCAGAGCCCGATGAAGCGATGACACCATCCTCGTCTACAGCACTTGAACAATCCACTTCAGGTAATTCAGCTTGTGTAAGAAGTTCGGTAATGTCAGCTACCGAAATACCTGCTGCAAGTGACACTTTCGATGAAGGCTTTAATGAGGCTAGTGCCGATATAATTCCGTCCGACCCCGGTTTGTGGCCCGAAAGAATCACCAATGAGATAGCTAGAATATTGGTTAAACGTGGTCCGCCCTTGATAGACATCAGTTTTAGCTTTCCTAGTAATAAAGATAAGAGAAAGTTTTCGTGCAAATACTTTGTAAGAAGTCTAGCAAATGGAGAAAAAGTCGAAAGGACTTGGCTTATTTACTCTATTTCTAAAGATTCTGTATTTTGTTTTTGTTGTAAGTTGTTTTGTAAAACTCCTAACACTTTTTGTGATACAAATGGAGTATCTGATTGGCAACACTTGTCTTTGTTAATGAAGAGACACGAAACGTCAATTATACACAACAGTTATATGAACACTTGGGTAAATTAAAATAAAATGTTGGAGACATCTACGACTGTTAATGCTCATCACCTGCGGATTTTAGAAACGGAAAAAAAATATTGGCGCGACGTGTTGGAAAGAATTATTGCGATTGTTAAGTATTTATCTACACAATGCTTGGCATTTCAAGGTTCTTCTAAATTACTTTTCAAACATGATAATGGAAATTTTCTACAAGCTGTTGAGATGATTGCCTCTTTTAATTCAGTGATGAGACAGCACGTTAGCCGAGTGTGTAACTCCCAAAGAAAATCTGTTAAAATGACTCATTATTTAGGCGTGCAAATACAGAATGAAATAATTGAATTATTGTCGTCTAAAGTAAGAAATAATATTTTAGAAATGGTTCGCAGTTCAAAATATTTTTCAATAATATTAGATTGTACACCAGACACTAGTCATACTGAGCAAATTAGTCTTGTTCTGAGGTATGTTGTCCTTAACACCACTTCAAAAAAGGTTGAAGTTAAGGAAAGTTTTATTGCGTTTAATCCAATACTGGACTCTACAGGGGAAGGGATATATACATTTGTGACAGAAATTTTAAAAAAATAAATTTAGATATAAAAAATATTAGGGGACAAGGTTATGATAATGGGGCAAACATGAAGGGAAAGCATGTTGGGCTTCAAAAATGCATTCTTGATGCGAATCCGAGAGCCCTTTTTGTACCTTGTGCGGCTTATACTTTGAACGTAACAGTAAATGACGCTTCTAAGGTGTCAGATGCTACAATAAACTTTTTTAATCTTGTGCAAGAGCTATATCATTTTTTTTCGTCATCCACAAAAAGGTGGGATGTTATGAGAAAAAATTTACCCGGGTTAAGCTTAAAGCCTCTAAGTGAGACAAGATGGTCCAGCAGAATTGATGCAATAAAGCCTCTTAAACTTTATTTAATTAAGGTTTGCGAAAGTCTTCTAGAAGTAGCTGAAGATAATTCCGTTCACATTGATGCAAGACATAAAGCGAGTTCCCTCTTAACGTCTGTACAAAATTTTCAATTTATTTGTGGAATTATTATTCGGCATGACGTTTTATTTCATACAAATATTGTCAGCAAACAAATCCAAAGTGCTACAATTAATATTAAAGTATGCCAAACCTACCTAAAAAATTTAGTTGATTACTTCCAGCAATATAAATCTGACCAATCATTTCAAGAAATTCTTGTACAAGCGAAAGAAGTAGCACTCTCTCTCGAAATTGAAGAAGACTTTCCACCGTTACCAACGTTCAGGAAGAAATTTAAACCAAAACTGTTTGACTATGAACATCGAGATGAGACCCCTCATGATCCAAAAACCGCCTTTAAAATTAGTTTTTTCTTAAAAATTATAGATCAAACTTTAAGCTCTCTAAAAAACCGATTTGACTTATTAAATGAGTATGATAATATTTTCGGATTTTTAGCGACATATTCAAATTAAGTGACAGCGATCTTTTAAAACGTTGTTCTGTTCTTGAAGAACGACTGACAGATCAGGATAATAAGGATATAAACTCCAATGGTTTGTTTAATGAAATTAAAGCGTTAAAGTTGTTTTCATTACTTGATGATACTGACCCCTTAAGTATTTTACAATATATATTTGAAAACAATTTAATCTCCACCCTTCCAAACGTAAGCATTTCACTAAGAATTCTTCTGACATTGCCTGTATCTATCATTTTTGATTTTATAACGAAGTTACCTAGGTATTTGTTATCAGAAGTATCTGCATATTTTTTAAAATATCTAAGTATAAGTAGAAAGTAGTACTTATACCGGGTGTCCGTTCTCAAAGTCGAACATAGGCGATTAACATTGTATTGAACGTTTTTGCCGATTCCTGCTCGCCAATTCAACTTACAGGAAAGGTAAGGGTATCAATCGAAAGATAAAATTATTACGCATCAAATGGTATCAATAATAATATTCAATATGCGATTTTTATTTTAAAATACTAATTTAAAACTTGGGAATTTTTAGATATGCTATGCCTTGCTTTGCAAGTTCGATAGCATTTGTCAAACAAATTGGTAATTAGTTGGCGTAAATCAGGTATTTCCTGTCAACGTCTGTTAAAATTATCTACAGAAAAATGAATTATTTCAATGAAGAACGAGTAAATGCACTAATGTTAATTGCCTATGTTCGACTTTGAGAATGGACACCCGGTATATATATGTAGACATTAGGCAATATTTCTGTTATTTGTTCCTAAAAAAATGTGATTTTTAGTTTTGGGTTATTTTCTAGTATTTATAAACAACGTGTCTGTACCCCATTAGTTAAGTAAATGCTTTAAAATGGGTGTGAACAAGAATTTATTTTTATTTATTTTGTTATGATTTTATTCTGTTTGTTTCATTTTGATATTTGAGTCTACAAATAAATATGACTTCTAAAGTTCAGTTTTTTGCTTTATTTCAAGCACCTACCTACCTACCTACCTTCAAAAAAATAAATAAAAAAACATGATCCAAAATGCATTAAGGGGCGCCAAAATCCTTTTTTGCACACAGGCGCCAGTAGCCCTTACGGGGGCCCTGTATGTGTGTATCTAGTTTCAGTAATTGTGTAATTTAAGACATGTTTAATTAAGAACATGGAAGGTCTTACAACACTTTAGATTTTAAATATTATTCCATTTTCTGTCGTAATATACAATTCATCTGGCTATTTTGACAAATTAAAGTAAATTTGTTAAAAGTTATACAGTTTATATAACAATATAAAAATTACGGTTCCATTCATGTGCAACGCCATGCAAAGAAGGTGTGAATCTATTGTAGTTGGAATGATTCCCCGGTCTCGGTGAGGTTATTAAAAATTTAAAAAACGCGGATGAAAACCTCTATAGAATTCCATCATTCGGAAGTGATGTAAAGCCGTGGGTAACATGTTACTACCTTGTGTAGCACGTAAAAGATCCCTTGCTGGAGTTGGATCTCTTTAATCTTGGTAAGATTCTAAATAGAAGTTTGGCCTTATGACTATAGCAGTCGGTGTCAAAGGCACCTGGTACTTCGGATACCTAGACTTTGTCCATAACAAACAAGCAAACAAATATATGAGGTTGGTTGCTCTGATCGCAGTTGCACAATCGTCAATTTTATTTAAATTTTATTAGGTGTCAAAAGTGACAACTAAAGCTATTTTTGAAAGATGCCGAATAAGCAATTGGGAAATCGAGCAAAAGAACTTGTTGCTTTATTAATAACATATTTCCAACAGGAACTTGATAACGGGGGCCTTTTTATACCGTTGAATGTCCCTTGGAAGCTAATTTTAAGGGTGATTTTAAAATACATGTATATATTGGCATCGCATGTAGAGAATACATAAATAAACAGTTCTGCAAAAACTGTATAATAAAATATGATTCGGTTTCGAAAAAAATAACTTTAAAATTCAAGTACCCACAGTTTGAGAATTAAGATACAATAATAGCTATTTTACGACCTTAATTTTACTGTTATTAATCCATAAATATCGATTTAACAAAAGTGTGCATCTACGACACTTCTAATTTATGTCATAATAAACAGTAGACCATGCCGCGCGGGCGAATGTTTCCGAAGCCAGCGCTGTCAAGGTCAGTTACGAAAGGTAATTATTAATACTCCACATATGACTGTATTCATTACATAACGCTTTAATTATTTCAAAAACATTTTACCTGTAACGCAAGACGCAATAGAATAACTTTACAACTTCACTTTCAGTTCGCAATTTTAGTTTTATAACTTCACTTTAATCTTGTTTAAATGGTGCTCATTATCTGCATTTTCTCTCCGAGATAGTATTGCATGAGCTACTGGACGAGGTGCCCTTAACGCTTCGACGTAAAATGTAGTACATGCACGATGACGCCCCACCGCACACTGCAGGGACTGTAGCAGAATAGCTGAATAACAATTTTGGAGAAAGATGGATTGGTAGCAATGGGACAGTTTCAAGTGCAGCTCGTTCCCTAGATTTAGATGGGGGTGATTTTTATGGGTCTACTTTCAGACAAAAACGTGATTTTGTGTAGAAATAAAACGCTACATGCATTTTATAATAAAATGTACATACTAGCCATTAAAATGTTGTATTTAACAGTTTTCTTTTGTGTAACGATGCACTAAGGTCTTCTGTAATCAGTGACCAACAGTAATCACCCCCAACATGTTCGCATCCCATCTTCCCTGGTACCGTTTTTCCAACGTTGAGAGATCTTGATGGAAACGCTCGCCATGCTGGTCACTTACAGCTCCCAAATTGTTTGAGAAAAAATCCAAGTGAGAGTGTAAATAATGCATCTTTAGCCACATATTACATCCCATTTTATGGTAAGCTGACAACATTTAATCGACGAGATTCTTGAAATTCTTTGCTTTGTTGTTGCCCAGGAAGCCGATTATTACAGATTTGAAGCAATTCCACGCCACCTTTTCTTTTCCTTGCAGAACCGCATCGAAGCCGCTGTCATTCATTAGTGGTCGAATTTGGGGACCCACAAATATGCCCTCCTTTATCTTGGCGTCGCTGATTTTTGGAAATTTGTTTGTTATGTACTGAAAAGCTCTTCCGCCACGATCCATACCTTTTACAAAATTCTTTATCAGCCCTAGTTTTATATGCAAAGGGGGCAAATAGATATTGTTTCTCTCCACGAGGCTTTCATGTAAAATATTTTTTTCTCCAACAACCATCTGTCTTCTTGGCCAACTTTTCACAGTATAATGCTGAAATTTAGCACGACTGTCCCATTCGTACAAAAAGCAAGAATATTTTGTGAATCCCAGTTGCATTCCTAATAACATAGCTATAACTTTCAGATCTCCACATATTTTCCACTCCTATCGTTTATAGTCAATGCTCGTTAATAGCCATTTCATGGTGTCGTAAGATTCCCTACGGTGAACTGAATATGCCATGGGAACTGAAGGCAATACATTGGCATTATGCAATAGAACTGCTTTCAAACTAAATTTAGATGCATCAATGAACAGTCGCCATTCTTCGGGTTTGTGTTTCGTCCAAAAGCTTCCATCAAACCGCCAACATCACTGCAGTACGTAAGATTGTCGTCCATAGAATAAAACCCAGAAAATTTCTTGTGGCGGTTACAGAAATGAATAATTTTGGTACTGTGTTCCAATAAATTCCAACTTTGCAATCTGGAGCCAAGTAACTCGGCTTTGCCTTTACTTAAGTTGAAATCACGAACTAAATCGTTTAGTTGTGCCTGTGTAATCAAATGTGGCTCAGTGGAATGTGCAGGATTAAAATCTGTATCCGTGCTAAGAACAATGTCATCATTTTCTTCATCTGATTCTTCAAATGTTTCTGGTGGCATAGGAACGGGAAGATCATCACAATGGCCAAAGGGTCTTATCGCCGATGCTAAATTAGGATACACAACAAGTTTTTTTCTTTTTTGCAGAGAAGCCTGCTATTTTCGTTATGCAGAAGTAACAGTCGGTTAGATGATCCTTTTGTTCCCTCATAGGTACTGCAAATGGCATTCATGAACGGGAACCTTTTATCCACTGACGGAGAGAATTGGCACAAGAAACACAACAAATGTGTGGTGTCCACTGCTTGTCTTGATCTCCAATTCTACATCCAAAGTACAGATGATAAGCTCTTATTAGCGGAGTAAAACATCGTTTTTGATGTTTAGCAGTAAACTCTCCACAAACATAACAAAAATTGTCCGGATGATTCGCACATTTACAGAACATGATTATTAATGCTTTTAGAGTTAAGTACGATCACTAACTGCACTACTAACACTGAAAGGGGCTCACAACCAAAAATACAAGTTGGTCTTAAAATATAGTAAAATAAAAACAACGGTATACATATTATGCCGATTCGTCACTTCGTTATCTTGTTAAAAGCAGACAAAATAATATCATAGTGACGTCACATTGCAATTCGCTTGGAAGACCACATACGTATACGTGCTTCTGTTGCAAAGTTGCAAGCGGTTGTTGTTACAAATTTAAATATTTGGAGTTGCAAGATTATACAAAAATAGTGTAGAGTTTCAATTTATTGATCACATATTAATGGCATTCTAACATAAATGCAGAATGTAATTACATCATTTCAAAAAATTCTTATCGTTAAGTACGCTATTAACGTGATTACAGTAATTGTACTATCTAGTGAAACTTCAAATGCATATATTTCAAAAACTAGACGTGCTAGAAAACATCTGAAGACAGATTTGAATTCAGGAGGAAAAGTTACATACAGATTACCTAGTTTTGTTTGAGAACCAAAAACTCTGTTGATCAGTGTAATCAGACGTGCTCGAGTTTGTATTGAAAACGATGGGTTACATGTTGAACCATTTTTGTAAATTTCTAAATAAGCGTTTATGAATTGTTTTTTAACTTGGTCTATCATTAAATGAGTAACAATTATTCGTTTATCAATTAGTTTGGTTTAAGTACGAGGAGGTGTTAATAGTTAAAGACAAAAAAACTAACATTAGAGTACTTCGAGAAAATGTAAGAAATTATAAACTTTTAGAATCTACAAAACTTATTAAAAAAAGCTTTGAAAATAGTTTTGAAACCGAATCGTCACCTATCAAATGCAACTTTCTATTAATGTTATTTTAAAGACTTGTGATTCAAAACCCAAAAAATTATCAATGATTTAACCAATTAATTAAGTTAAAAAGTGACGTCAGTACTTATTGATTTATTAATTATCCTAGCAAATATCATTATTAGTAAAGTTTAGTGTAATTATGACAACTTGATTTTACGTTAGGTCGTGAAAATAAAAAATGAAACAAGTCAAATTTGAAAAAAATGTACTACATGGCTACTTGACATTTGTAAATTTACCTGCCGTTCCCAAACTGAGGTCCATTGAATTTGAAATCGGTTTTTCTCGAAACTGAAGCATATTTTAAATAGGAAAATTTTGCATGTCTACTTGTTTATTATTGAAAATGGCGCCAACATAAAGTACAAAAATTACTAACACTCTACTAGCGATTTTTATATTAACCAACTGATAGTGACTTTTACGTCACAAGAGTTTCCTGAATGGATTAAACATATACAGATTGGTGGCAAAAACTGTGAACATAAGGAATCAAATGTGCTAGAGTATAGTTTATGGGCTTCGTATACGTTAGACAGAAATATACATATTGTAATGGTTTAGTGCCTACAGGAATTCTGGTTGCCTAACTAACACGAAAATGAATAGTTTCAAAATGAGCACAGAATTAAATATTTCATTTATTGGAAAAAAGTCAGTAATTTTACATTAATAAATGCACTTGAGATGAGTAGCAGTAATTATAATTTGAGTGAGAAAGGTTGGCATTAAATAAGGCAGGATTCAGAAGGGTTACGTTCAGCGTTTTATTAATAATTAATGTTAGGAATGGCAAACGCAGCTTAATTTATGTAGCTAACAGATTTGAGTTTGGTAAAATCAACACAATGATGTGAATTTTATTAATACAGAGATGGTTTGTGTAGTTACAAAAATTATACGAACGTTATGATTAAAATTTTGTATTGCCCGCAAACGGCAAGACAACTGAACGGTAAAAAAACAATGCAAAGTAGTACGTAGAAGTAAAGATTGCAAAGAGCAATTAGGCTACTTATCAAAGGAAACAAACATCGTGCACTGCTAAATAAACTCATGTAAAACAGTGCATTTAAAACCAAAGTGATTAAAAAACAGGGTAAATATGACAATTCCCAAGAAAAGACAGTTTAGTATTTAAGCAAAAACAGTATATGAAAACTATAGTTTCTAAGTTAAAACATGATATCAAAAATTGTCGATTATTTTCACTAGTAAAAATTGTCAAAAAATATTTACTATACCACTAGTGAAAATTGTCAATATAGTTTATTTTATTGGCTCAAATACGTCCAATCTTGTATTTTTATTGGACAGTTTTTGATAGATGACAAGTGAGTAGAATAGTCATCGGAGTAACACATCCCAATGGCTAGCTATCAGTTCGGTGAAGTATCAACCAAGAGCGTTCGACATTGGGGCTCCTTTTACAATAGTTAGAAGTATCGGCCAGCAAGAATTTGATGTGCAACGTGTAGAACAGACTTTCCTGAATTCCCGGCTAGCTCAGTCGGTAGAGCATGAGACTCTTAATCTCAGGGTGTCGTGGGTTCAAGCCCTACGTTGGGCAAAAAAAACTGTAATGATCGACCCCACAAATTTATGTAAAAATAAGACTGGTATATAAAATTTTGTCCCAGAGCAAGTAGAAGTGGTTTCTATACGTAATTTTCCTCCTGAATTCAAAAATTTTATCGGAATTCTTCTATCGCCCTTAGTTTTCAAGTTACACATTATTCAGTGTTATATACGTTATGGACACTATACAATTGTGTTATGGTATTATAATAAGTAAATGAATAAAAAATTGTATGATTAAGCATTTAAAAATGATTAGTTTGTATTAAAGAAAGTCTGCAATGGCACAGAACAATACCATTAGTC
Organism: Agriotes lineatus; assembly: GCA_940337035.1. Lineage (NCBI taxonomy): Eukaryota > Metazoa > Arthropoda > Insecta > Coleoptera > Elateridae > Agriotes > Agriotes lineatus. The sequence goes on from CALNHX010003023.1 coordinate 69,198, forward strand.
GTAACTGCTGGATAATGCTATTCAAAAATGAGTCATACGATGGCTTCTTACAGACGTAGTGATCATTGTTTGTCAAAGTTATGTCACAAGCAACATCTGATTTGATTATAATGTTTGAGTTACTGGTTCAAGCCAAAGCCAGTCTGTGGACAGTGTTCACTCCGATGACATCTGTACATCTTTCTTGTGTATGTGCTGTTATAAAAGTTCAGTGTAAACGTTTCCCAGTTACGACGTACTCTAAATTTTCATTTCATATTTCGAATTCAAGACATGTAGTGAATATTTTTTGTAGTGTTTTTGTATTGTGTGCTTTTACAAAATACCTAGAAATTGTGTAAATTCCCCGGACAGCTTTTGCTACATTTGTCGTGAGGTTACATTTAAATTTCGAAAACGTAGTCTTACTCCTCTCATAAAAAAAATTTATAAACCTTCTTTTGGCTGCAAAGTTGGTGACCAAGACAAATATTGGGCCCCTCAGATGTGTTGTGCTCTTTGTGTCAGACTCCTTGCAGGCTGGTCAAATAGTTCTCGGCACATACACTTTGATGTTCCAAATATTTGGCGGGAACCAAAAGATCATGCCACCGATTGTTACTTTTGCCTGACTAATATTTCGGGCGTTAGTTCAAAATCAAAGCACACTATTTCATTTCCTAATCTTCCATCTGCTTTGATACCTGTGGCTCACAGTGAAGACTGTCTGTGCCTAAACCACCAGAAAATATCATACTTAGCGACGATGAACAACACAAAGATTTGGCGGAGGATAATGATGATATAAAGGGACCTCAATGACTTTGTCAATAATCTGAATTTATCTAAAAAGGAGGCAGCACTTTTAGGCTCACGATTAAAAGGTTGGAATCTCCTCCACCACAAAACAAAGATATGGAAAAGCGGTACCAGGGCAAGTGGGGTCCGAGCATGATAGCTGACTATTGTTGGACCGTAACGAGAGAGGTTCATGACGCAAAATATCGTAGAATATCAAACACTACAACTTGTTAGGTATGATTATATTATAATTAGAATGCATTTTAAATACGTTATGTTGTAAAATTGAAATAGTTGTTTCTGAAAATCCTTACGTGATAGAATAATTCTGAAACCATATTTGAATTCAGCGGGGAAATGCTATTAGATTCGCCCATTTTCACTTCTGGGACAAAAATAAATCAAATTTTGTATACCAGTGTAATTAATAAGATAAATAAATAGGGATGTATCACACAATTTATAAATCAAATGGTTTTATTAATAGAATTCTATGTCAATATCTCAGGACTAATAAAAAATGATGTTATAATTATTGCTTAATACAAGCAAGTAATTATAATTTTTTTTTGCAAATAATGAATTCAAATAAAACCATAGAAAAAACATTCAATTTACAAACTCCTTGATCTAGTGTGATTGTTAACTTCTCAATATATTATTTTCCGTGTAAGTACGGAGTTGATTGGATTAAGATGCCGAATTCGCTCAATTACCTAGATGGAATGCTCAGTTCGGGAACTGCGTCAAACCTAAATTCTCCCAATTGCCGAATTATTTTTTTATTTAGATACAGAATTGGCCAAATATATTTCGGCGTTTGATAAAATTCGAAATCTGATTTCTAATTTATACACACAAGTAACTAGTATTTCTGCGATCAATAGACCTCGCGCAACTCCAGTTTTCAACCCCGTAAGCTCAGCACTGAAATAAAACTTGTACCTTCACATATCTCCCTTCCTGAATTTTTTTGGTAGATACTGGCTATGGGGTATCACTTATGAGTAAACGATCAAAATCTTTAAAGTCATCTTTAAGAAAAAAATTATTTTCGTTTTTCGACATTTGCGGGTGACATAAGTGTAAATTTTCCGGTAATTTCCAAAAATTTGCCATATTAATAATCGCTGTTGCTATGAAAAATTTCCAATTAAATATGCATAAGGGATACGAGGGTTGCGCTAAACATTGTTAGTTATTAAAAAACCGTTGCATTTTTTAACAAAAAATCTTTATTGTTTTTTAAAATTATCTCCAGTCAGACTAATACACATGTGCATTCTTTGAAACCACTTTTTAAAACATTCGAAAAATTAATTTTCTGAAAGGTCCTCAAAAATTCTTTGAAATTCTGTAACTGCTGCATCTGCGCTGGAAAATCTTTTACCTCACATAATTTTTTTAACAGTTGGAAACAAAAAAAAAGTCGCAAGGCGCCAGATCTGGGCTATACGGAGGATGAGTTATCAATCGAACTCCCGAATCTTTCAAAAAAATTCCATGTTCTGGCAGCAGGATGGGAGGATGCGTTGTCATGATGGATTAAGATGTTAAGCAAACCTGTCCTTTGGCGACCTGTAATTTTCCAAACATTTGTGGTAAAGCCACGTCGCAGTACCATTCAAAATAAACAGTTCTGCGATCTTGAAGTGGAATAACAGCAACAGGACCACTTCGGCGGAAAAAAACAGCAATCATTTTCTTATTGACGCTTCTGCCACGAATTACTTTTGTGGGCAAGTCTTCATCTTCGAATACCCAAACACTAGACTGCTGTTTAGTTTTAATGTCGTAACTGTATACCCAAGATTCGTCACCTGTTACAATGTATGCCACTTGCTTGGAAGCTCCTCCGTCAAGTTTTTACAACATAAATTGACACCAGTCTACTCGATCCTGTTTTTACTTTCTGAGAGCAAATGCGGTATCCAACGGCTTGCTAGCTTTCTTACCTCAAGATGTTTATGCAAAATGGTATTCACAGCCGAGGATCCAATCTTCACTTCCTCCTGAATCTCCCTATAAGTAATATTTCGATTGCACTGAATCAAGCTTGCCACACGATCAACATTTTCTGAACAGGCAGCTTCTGCAGGTCTTCCAGGTCTTGCTTCGTCTTCTAGCAGCTCTCGCCCTCGTCGAAGGGACAGCATCGCCAAAAGCTGCTATCAAATTTTCATAGCTTTGCTGGTATCCTAACTGTCTTTTATAGTCATAGAAAATCATAGCTCTAAAGGCAGTTCGCGGAATGCTCATTTTAACTGAAATAAAAATGCACAACTACTTAACTTACAAAATTAACTACGTTTCACAAGGAAATCGGAATGTTTGACAATGCGACATTCACTTGTTACAATTGTTTCTAGCCAATTGAGCTTCCATGGCCTGTTACTAACTATTAACAGAGCATCCCAATTATTCTTATAGAAATTCGTCTGTTCGAAATCTGCCCCCTCCCTCCAAATATCTTACTACCTAGAATTTTTGAGTAGATACTGACTATGGGGTCCGTCAAAATATTCCCGTATTTTTTCAAAATATAGCATAGCAAAATGGCATTTATTTTTCCAAAATATTGTATATATTATTTCAAAATAAAGCATAAAAACTGGTAAGTATTTATTTCAAAAAGTTGAAATTTTAGAAAAAATGTCACCAGTAATATTAAAAATCCCACAACACAAATGCAAAAGACAAAGTAATCTGATAAAAACGAGAGGCACAAGACAAATAAATGGATCGTAGATATCCGAGGTGCATTGAAGGGAAGGGGAAGAACGCTGGGTTGTTGTTGACGAGTGGACGTAACGGGATACTTACCTGAGCGTTGAGGCGCGCGACGAGCGGTCACCCCCGCCACGGGTCATTGACCTTAGTACCTGGCATTTACCAAAACGTCTGCATGTCTATTTTGAAATCTGTAAGCCCTTTTGTTGTGAATTAGCCACATAATATTGATTTTGATTGAAATATAGCATTAAAATATGACATTTATTCAAGTACCAAAGTCTGGTACCACAATTTTAAAGCTCCATAGAAAAGCTCCGTAAATTGTAATGAAAATTCGCCTGTATGAAATGTGTACGTCCCCATCCCCGCCAGATATCACCTTCCCTGGAATTTTTGGATAGATAGTAGCTATGTCGTATCACTTATGAGTAAGATGGAAATGTCTGAGAATTGATCAAAATCGTTAGAGCCATTTTAAAAAAATATATATATTTTATAATTTTTTTCACATTTTTTTGGTATTTGAGCCTCTGACAATGAACGCTGCAACGCAGTGAAACCAGTAGGTATGTTGCCATCGTTCCAAAGCTTTATACAACATTTCTGTAAATTTTCTTAGAAATCCATCCGTAACTTCCGCCGCTGTGTGTAGAACATATACCGGGTGTCCGTTCTCAAAGTCGAACATAGGCGATTAACATTGTATTGAACCTTTTTGCCGTTTCCTGATCGCCAATTCAACTTACAGGGAAGGTAATGATATCAATGGAAAGATAAAATTATTACGCATCAAACGGTACCAATAATAATATTCAAGATGCGATTTTTATTTTAAAATACTAATTTAAAACTTGGGAATTTTTAAATATGACATGCCTTGCTTTTCAAGTTCGATAGCATTTGTCAAAAAAATTAGTAATTATTTTGCTTAAATCAGGTATTTTCTGTCAACGTCTGTTAAAATGATCTACAGAAAAATTAATTATTTCAATGAAGGGCCCGTGAATGCACTAATGTTAATTGCCTATGTTCGACTTTGAGAATGGACACCCGGTATAGTACCTACATATGTATACATATCGAAAAATGAATTTTGGCCCAGTCGTTTCGAAAGCCCTCGCTTCACTTGATCAAATAGACAGTCATGAGGGAATTAAGAGTAAATTGCACTAGAATTTCTAACAAATTTAATGCGTGTTATTTGGATATAGAATCTACACTAACTTCTGAACAATATCCTAAGTAAAACCAGTCTTATAATAAAATAAACAGGCACATAACTGTGTTTATAAATAAATATTCTAAACAATAACATATTTGTTGTGGCTACTTCTAAAAGACAAACGTTGCTTTCAAATATTTCCGCCTTCAGTCTAGAATTTCTTTATTAATTCGCTGCCGTTGTACAAAGTTGTTCTTTATATAAAATTATTTTTACAATTATATACTAAATCAATTTAAATTTGGCGGTACATGCGCGTTGTCCTTGCGTTTGCCCTTGTAGACCCCTTTGAGCGTTGTTGAGATCCAAGATGGCGATTGTGTTGTGTCCATTTGCTAAAGCGCGTCAATACATTCGTTTTGATTAAAGTAAATAACGAAAATTATCTAAATATGTACCGTGCAGTAGAGTTTCTAAGATAATATAGGATGTGATAATTTAGTCAACGTAATTCCGCGTATTAAATGTGCGACAGTACTTTATGTTCGCGTAGTAGCAAATTAGCCAAAATTCTTTTACAAAGGTTGTGATCACCAGCAATTAATTCTCCAGCACCATAGGCAAGTAAGTATGTATAGTAATAACCAAAATATCGAGCAGTTTAGTTCTGTTTTATCCCTGAAACCGATTCCCTTCCCCACAGTGATGTTTATAGTCACAAAACTAACTTATGGTTAACTTTCAGAAATTAACTTGTGCCCAGTTACTCTACAGGTTGGTATTTAGAACCGGAATGCGGGAAAGAAGCATCTTCCTTCTAAGATACAAACGGTGTTGAATGATACATCATGACGGATACAAGAAGAAGGGTGAAATTGTACGCTCTAAACGCTGACAGGCAATGGGACGACAGAGGAACGGGCCACGTTTCTTCATCGTATGTGGACCGCCTCAAAGGCATTTCACTGTTGGTGCGAGCTGAGAGCGATGGCTCTTTGTTATTGGAGTCGAAAATACAACCGGACACTGCCTATCAAAAGCAGCAGGATACGCTGATTGTGTGGTCAGAAGGTGACAACTTCGACTTAGCTCTAAGTTTTCAAGAGAAGGCCGTTGCGATGAAATTTGGGAGAAAATTTGCCAAGTCCAGGGGAAAGACCCGTCGGTTGAAATCACACAAGACATCGTTGAAGAGTCTGAGGATGAACGATTCGATGATATGTCTGATTCGGCTCCGCCAATTGAACTGCCAAGTTGTGAATTAAGTAGACTAGAGGACATAAGTGAATTATTTAGTAACTGTTTGAGTTCGCCGATGAGAAAGGAGAAATTAGCGGTGGCCATCGAAAGTGAAAATTACATCAGGAAATTACTGAATTTGTTTCATATGTGTGAAGACCTAGAAAACACGGAGGGCTTGCACCATTTATACGACATATTTAAAAATATATTTTTATTAAATAAGAACGCACTCTTTGAGGTTATGTTTGCTGATGACACAATTTTTGATGTAGTCGGCTGCTTAGAGTATGACCCATCATCGCCCACACAAAAGAGACATCGAGATTATTTGAAGCAGCATGCCAAGTTCAAAGAGGCGATACCGATTAAGAACACTGAACTTCTATCAAAAATCCATCAAACCTTTCGCGTCCAATACATTCAAGATGTTGTTCTGCCCACACCATCCGTGTTTGAAGACAACATGTTGTCGACTTTAAGCAGTTTTATATTTTTTAACAAGGTGGAAATTGTGTCTTTAGTGCAAGAAGACGAAAAGTTTTTAACAGAACTCTTTTCAATGTTAACCAATGTTAATACTTCCGAAGTTAAACGTAGGGACTTAGTCTTGTTTTTGAAGGAGTTTTGCAATTACTCGCAAAATTTACAGCCCCAGGCTAAAGAAACGTTTTATAAGACCTTGACGAATTTAGGCATTTTACAGGCTCTAGAAATTACTCTTGCAGCTGATGATCAAAAAACTAAGACTGCTTCCGTAGACATTCTTACTTACATCGTTGAATATTCACCGTCAGTTGTAAGGGAATATACGCTACAACAAGCCAATAACACCGATGAGGTGAGTACTGATAACTGCGTTGGAAGTGGGACTTACAATGTTTCTTTTAGGACCAAATTTTACTCAACATCATCATAGATCAAATGGTATGTGATTCAGACCCAGAATTAGGTGGCGCAGTGCAGCTTATGGGAGTATTGAGAATATTATTGGATCCTGAAAACATGCTTTCATCAGTCAATAAATCAGAAAAGACCGATTTTCTCAACTTCTTTTACAAACACAGTTCATATTCTTATAGGTAAGAAATGTAGTTAATACAGTTAGTAATGTATAGTTTAAGGTTCTTCCAAGCAGTTGATCGTTTGGAATGTTGTAGAAACATTCTACAAAATTGTGAAGGAAGTTCCAGAAAGTACTATGTACTTTTCTGGAGTTGTTGGCCCTGTTGTAGGTAACTTTTTTTGTAAGTCCAATAATTGATTTTTTTAAACAGAACTGTTATTCTTGTTTGTCAACAACAAAAATACTTAAAGTTCTGCTAGAAAATAGAAAGAAATTGAAAGTAGAATTATTTAGAATATGCAGTGATTACAGAAATAAAAGTCATTAGGTACAATGCCTATGCCAAGTAATATATACAGAGTGTTCAAGATAAAATTCAGCGCTTTGAGAACTGCCCCTGTGCTTGGTTTACGCTAAACTGCTGAAAAACGTAACGTTTGATAGGAGCCCATACAGAATGAGACACAGAATCTAGCTAAGTGCAAACAGTGAGTTTCTGTGCTTTAGAAAACACGTGGATCCAACTGGGTTGCATATATTTAGTGTGCCTTAAACTAATTTTTAATTAAGGTTAATAATTGCCAATTCTGCAGCTCCTATGGAATAACAGCCACTATTTTAAAAAAAAAAAGTAAAATAAATTACAAGCTTCTTCTAAACACTGATAATTTAGCAGAGATATGAAGTAATGCATTTTGTTTGTTTTCTGATCAAATTAGCATGATCTATTATCAATTTTTTTTGCAAATAACACTATTATTTATCAATATCAGTGTATGAAATCTTACATTGGTGAAAAGAGAAAAATAAGCTCCTTTCAAGGTATTTAAGAACATTAATACCAACGTCTCGGAAACTATAAAAACAAATGACAGGCTAAATTCAGGTTTGAATTTCTCTTTAAAAACAAAAACTTTCGTTCTGCAATTGTTCAGCTTATAAACCAAGCAACATTTGAGAGGAATAGCTGCATATATTCTCTAATTTAACCGAATCTTTTATATTTTACTATTTAGGCCAGGAAAATAGACATTTTTTGAGAAAAGTACAGAAAAAGTGGCAACAAGCTAAATTTTTATGTAGTTGTTAAAAATGCCATTGTATACAACAGTTGTTCTCAACCGGGGGTATGTGGGATAGTGCCAATGGAGACGCCTGGATTCCTATACAAAATGGGGTATTTAATTTGTTTTGTTTTTCAAAAACTAATTTGTTATTATTTATTATAGCTAAATGATAAATTGTCTGAATTCAAAGCAACAATTGTAATGTGGGTGAAAAGAGCTAAAGCAGGCAAATTGAGCTCTTACCTTTTCGAAAAGAAAATGTCTGTAGGCTCTGATTCGAAAAGCAATTACTCAACTTTTTGTACAATTAATTATCAACCTTATTTGACTAATATTTTGCTGACGACACAGATATTGAAATTTATAAAAAGATAGCCGACCCTTTTTAAAATTTGGAAAAAAATTTCCGATAATTTGATATAACAAGTACCTATCCCATTAAATTTAGTGTTTTATTCATTTGTGATTTGATTTACCAAAAAATATGTAGTATTAGTTTCCTCAATTATTAAGTTTGCAGTACATACACAGTACAGATTTATTTATCTTACTACTATTTTTCTTTTGTTATTTTGCGTATATACGAATATTGTTGGAATTTTTATATGATTTAAATTACCAAAAAGAAATACATGTACATACATACATTATCAGCTCCTCATCTACCGACAGGTGTAGAGGTAAAAGAAATACATGTATTCCGTCTAAACCTTATTTTTGCAATAATAAAGCTTATGCTAATAAGTATATAATAGCCTTAAGGGGTACTTGAGAAAGAGCTAACAAGCTAAGGGGTTACGGAAAAAGGTTGATAACCGCTGGTATGCAATATACAAGTCTTGAAGAATCTAGGTTAAAGCTCCTCTAGAACAGTTTTTTTAGTTTTTCTATACAAATAATAGCTTCCATGAGAAAAATAGTTATATGAGATATTATTCCTCATAAAATTCTCTACATACAAGATTCGATTCATTTATCTCATACAATTGCTAGAAGAGCCAAAAATTGGCATTGAAAAATTGCGTGGAAATGAAAACTATGATTATGCATGAATCAGTTATTTAAGTTCTTATCTATATTCTGATATAAATTAATTATACATAAATATTTGGCATTTTTTGAAGCAATGAAGGGGTTAACTCTCTCAGGTGGTTTATTTTCTAAAACATTATGTAAGCCAATGTTCAATCTGATAATTATAAACAAATTAATGTGTACATACAGAATGACATGTTAAAGCATTTAGACAGAAAGTAATAGATAAATGTGTAAATAATAATAGTAAATAGAGCAGGTTTTCTAGGAATACTAATTTTGGCATTTTCCAGTGAAAAACCATGTGTATTGACATCCATATCTATAAAAAGTTGTAATATTAGTAGACGAGATATAAACAAGCATATGCGGAACTAGCCTTTAAGATTTGGGTAGAAAGGGGGCTGTAGCATGCAAGTTTTAATGAAAAGGTTGATAACATTTTAGGGGGCTGATTTACATTTGTGTAGCCCTTCCAAGCCTTTAACTAGCTCCACCTATAAATACAAGGTTTTTATATACTGTATATTTACTAAAAATTACCTTTCGTTGAAATTTCTTCTTCAGATGATGTTGAGGAATCATCAACATTCTCCTCATCGCGTTCTTCAAATGTATTAATAATAGGATTTGCATTAAAGCATGATTCGTGACATTTCTCACAAATTATAGAATACTAAATCTAAACAAATTGATAAATTTGAAGGAAACTATGAAGAGAACATAAGACGAACTCTCGATCTCATCTGCAGATGAAATTTCAACAGAAGGTAATTTTTAGTGAATATACAGTATAGTCTGTTCAGTAAACATAAAAATACAAAGTGGCCTTTGATTTCCAAAATTTCATGGTGTACTTCCAAAATTTTATCTTTGTCTACGAGTGTACTTACAAAATCTTACTAAAACAAATAGGTTAAGGGTGTGACATTTACTTCCCATCTGTCATAAATGTTGTAAATAACAACTTTTAAGATATTATACAAATTCTGTGTTGGATACAATTGCCGTAGCGTTTACTAATAGGCATTTTTATTACATTTTATTAAACTTCAGGTGAGAATTTCTAGAAAAATATCTACTTTGACACTGACAATCAGAAATATTAATTGTTAGTGTCAAAACAGAATAGAAAATCCCTAGTATAACAATTATATGCACATGCCAACTTCAAAAAAATTTAAATGTTTTTGTGTTTACTGAATGCTCTATATAGTGCTATTATACAAAATGCGAACATATGTAGTCAAATGAGTTAGAATACAGTTTATGGGCTTTGTATGCGTTAGACAGAAATAGACATATACGATTTAAAATCTAGTATCGTAGGATTCAGTGTTTTCTGAAAACAAACACCTTCATTCTGCGGATGCTAGATGTTAATCGCATATACCGTGTGTCCACAGGAGGACGCACCATAGGGATAACCAAATAGAATAGAAAGATCGGCTAATGCTGTGATCGCCGGCACGCTAAAACGTTGTTTTCTGGCTTCTGACTCGCCACTGTATGAAACAATATTGTTATAAATGGTATAAGAAAAGGGACGGTGGTCATAGCACTGGTTGATATTTATATTTTATTAGCATTATCTTATCTCTATGGTGCGTACTCCTGTGGACACACGGTATGTCTATTTCTGTCGAACGCATACAATGCCCATAAACTGTATTCTAACTCATTTGACTGCCTATGTTCGCATTCCGTATAATTGCACTGTATATGAAAGTGTCTTGTGTTCATAGGCGGAACAAGACGAGGGCTTGGAGGGGCCAAGATGACGAATGTAAAAAATTAGCCCCTCCAAATTTTGCCAACTTTTTTATTTTATCTTTACTTTTCCCTTTACGCACTTCCTTTTTATTAAAACTTGCATGCTACAGTACAGCTGGAGCTAATTCCGCATTACAATTTTTGTATAATATGAATGTCAAAATTATTATTTTATATTATTTATCTTCATCAGTGTTGTTATAGACTCTTAACCAAATTAATTTTAGTATCGTTAAGAGCTTCATTATCGCACTCAGTGCGGTAATGGATATTACCGCACTCAGTGCGGTAATGGATATTACCGCACTCAGTGCGGTAATGATAGATATTATCGCACTTGGTGCGATAATGAATATTACCGCACTCTTTTTGTATAAAGAAATACATTGAACCAAAATTTATTGATGAAGATAAAATATTGAACAATACACGTTTGCTTTTGGCACTTAACGAGACTCGTTTGATTGCCGCAAAACTCGGCTCACCGGTTTGTTTTTGGCAATCAAGCTCGTGTCGTTAAGATGCCCATAATCAAACTTGTATCGTTAATATCTATTACACATTTATTCATTACTTCTGCCTAAATGCGTGAACATTCGTGTATTATAATCTGTACACAGAGCAGAACCATTCTAGCTTTGCGGTCGGGGTAGGCCATGTTGGCACTGTGAACATAATTGATTCCACTAAATTGGTAATACATGAAGTGAAATAAATGTCACATACAGTATAATTTTTTCTATAATAATTTTCAAGGTCAACTTTCTAGGGGATAAGATGCATTGCTGCAGGGTCCCGAGTTTTAATAATGTTTATTAATTAATAAACTTACAATATTTGAAAATAAACATAATGAACGTTTTGCAAAATTAAAAGTGATTGTCAAGAGTTCAAATTAAGAAACTTTGACATTCAAAATTGACACATAACCATAATTTTGAAAAAGTTCTACCAGCACGAGAGGTATAAAAATTTCCTAGCGTTTTAATCACATATCTACCAACATTGTAACACCTTGACAGCTATTATAGAAAAAAACGTACTTTATATAAAGTTTGTCAAGAAATCAGATTGCAGGAATTAGAAATTGTTTAAAAAACGTTTTGGATTATTCGAAGAATTTAGTTTTAAGCATCACATCGCAGAGAATTCACTGTTACTGCAACCGTCACTTTAGTGTGCAAACACTATATTATTCTGCATAATTTCTGAAATTTGAAAGCATTTAGTACGCCACTGATGTATCCTGTCATTTTATCTTAATCAGGTAAACGTGTTAATGTCAGTTTGATAGATGTCAAAAGTTTTTACCAATATCAAGCTTAGAAATTATTACATTCTAATATTAGTTCTGTTTTTCGCCGCACACAAAGCTACAGTGCTGTACGCATTAATTTGTTTTTCGCTGATGGTCAGTAAATGCATGATATTACGGACAGTTGACCGTCGATAAAGTAACACATTTAATGACTAGGCAGTAAATGAATTAATAACCTAAATTATTATGGCGCAATTAAGAAATAAACAAACAGAAAATTCAATAGCAACGACTCTTGCATTAAGCCACCTCAGTACAATCGTATTTTCATTTGAGTACAGGAAAAATTTTCTTAAAAATGTAGATCTTAAACAATCGGCAAAAAAATTATATGTTTGATATGGCAATAAAGCAGATTTAAAGCCTTAGCTCGACTCCGTGTCGGCTTTAAAACTGCTAGCCGGGGCTTTATTGTCCTATTAAACAAATAGCTATTGTATACAGGGTGTCCAAAACATGGCGGATTAACTCTACAGTGCGTTACTTGGGGATGCCTAATGAACCATGGAAAAATATGAAATAAATTCCCTGGGCCGTATTTTTCGAAATATTTCTGGTCAAAGGTGGGTAATGAAATCCATTTATTTAAATAACTAGTGTATAATTATAGTGTCAAATATATCTGGGACTTATTAAAATATCTGTTTTTTTTAATATTCTTGGGATTTAACTAAATTGTTTTCAATATTTAAGTATTTTAAAAAACTGATTTCCTGTCGAGTTTGTCAATTACTAAATATGGCAAACAGGCTTTGTACAATAATAATATACGAAATCAAGCTTGGCATTGAAATATTTGTTGTGTTAATAATATGTTGGTGGCACTGTAAGTTCATGTCAAATTCGATGTTAGCAGGTTAGATTTTGCTTCAGTCTGTGTCAAAACTGATGCAAAACCTAACCTACTAACCTCGAATTTGACATAGACTTACAGTGTCACCAACATATTAACAACTTACTATGGATACATTTTTGATTGAGAAATTGTTGCAGGATCAATGTTGCCAGATTTATTTTTATTAATTTCAAAATATTTCGAAAAATACGGCCCAGGGATTTTTTTTTCATATTTTTCCAGGGTTCATAAGGCATCCCTCAGTAACGCACCGTAGAGTTAATCCGCCATTTTTTGGACACCCTGTATATGTATTTATTAACGCTACTGTCCAGGGCTTTTACTGTCTCCTTGCACTTTTTCCGGTTGGATGCTGCTCTAGTTGTTCTCCCTTTAGGTAGTTGATATAAATAACCCAACCACGTAAGTCCAGACCTCCAGATATTTTTCTTAATATCTTTTGTTCCCAAACTTGGAAACTTTTCCAAATTTTTTGTTAGGGTCCACATCTCTCATCCATATAGAACTGTTGACCGGATAACGGTTTTGTATAGCTTTATTTTAGCGTGTTTTGTTACTTGCTTTGACATAATTAGTCTTGACAAAGCTCCAGCACTTTTACTTCCTTTGGCTAATCTATTCAATATTTCTTTCTTTTCCTCACTTTTTTCTGTTACTATAACTCCTAAATAATTAAAAGATTGTATCCGCTCAAAACTATAACGTTTATCGTTTGGAGACCCTTTAAAACATGTTAACTTTTGATCATTCAATTTATCCATATACTTTGTCTTCTCTTCATTGATTATTAAACGATATTTCTTTGCTTTTCTAACTTTATAAAAAAAATGTTAATTGTTGTTTGGATCTCGTGATCAAAATAATGTCATCCGCATATGCCATACACTAATGTTTATGGTGATATATTAGCCCTTAGTTCGCATCTTGCTACACTTCATAATTCTTTCTAAAATTAATTAAATAATATGGATGATAATGGAGCGCCTTGTATTATACCTTGATTAATGTCAAAACCATTTGAAATTTTTCCAACCCCCATCACCTTTCATTTTGTGCAATCTAAGCTCAACTGTAATAAATTTATTATTTTAATTGGTATTCCAAACGTTCTCATTACTTCAAAAAGCTTTCCTCTTTTAACTCTGTCATAGGCCTGTTTAAAATCAATAGAAAGTAGGCACAACGAGCTATTCATTATCTGTTTTAAAACATAAACCTGGTCATTCACCGATCTATTCTCTTTAAAACCACAATGGTATTCCCCACAATTCTCTCCGCTGGATTTTCCAATCTATTTCTGATGATCATAGCCATTAACTTATAGGTTACATCCTGTAGAGCTATACCATGATAATTTTGACAATCAGCCCTGGCCCGTTTTTTGTACACAGGACAAATAGCACTTTCGGCCAGCACGCCGTCTTTGCAGTATCACCTCCCATTGTGAGCACCTTCGCCGCTATGCCATTTTCTCCCAGGCTTTTATTGTTTCCCAATTTATCAATTGTCTTACTTATTTCTTCTTCATCAGGTGTCGGTTTGATATTCATAATTTGGTAACATTTATATTTTCTAATACTTCTTCATCTTCCTCCGTACTCTTCAAAATGCTCGTTCCATCTATGTAATTTTTCTTTTGTACCCCCTAATAATTTACCTTCTATGCTTTTACAAAATTTCGTTCTTGTGGTTCCTGTGCTCTTTTGTTTCTTCCCTTCCTCATAGAAATTTCTAATTTCCTTTATTTTTAAAATGGTTCTCCATTTTCCTTATTTTTTTGCTTCTTGTACTCTCTTTTCTTCCTTCGACACAACTACTTTACCTCTTTTCTTTTTTCTTGGTATACCGCTTTGCTTGTTTCATTTCTTTTAGTAAGCATCTCTATTCTTGCTTTAGTTCTTTGCTGTATAGCTATTTTACACTCCTCATCATAACAATTTTTGTCCTTATCAGTATTTCCATATGGTATTTGGCTATTTGCTTTTCTCTAAGTATTGCCGTTCTTCCACTATTTCTTCGTTGTATATCTTGCCTCTTAACTTTTCTTCTATCTTTACTTCAAAACTAGACTTAATTTCTGGGATCTGCAATTTGTGAGTGTCATATCTTCTACTTTTAATTTTGTTTACCTTTTTTTTTGTTAGTAGTTCCTGACACATTTTTATTCTTACCATAAAGTGGTCGGCGTTTGCCTCTCTCTAACTTCATATTCTCACCAGTCACATGCTTATACAAATCCTCGCACCCCACTTTCACATTGAAATCTCCCATGACAATTTTTATATCATAATTAGGAATTTTGTGGATTATTTTCTCTAGAACTTTATAAAAGTTATCTTTCTGGTTTTCTTCTTTTTCCTCTATAGGTGCATGTACGTTGACAATTGTTATCTTTCTATATTTACCTCTAAACCGGATAACTCATATTCTTTCATTTACTGTATCAAACCTATTATTACATTTTGGGGATTCTTCTCAATCATGAAACCTGCCCCAAGCATTCTATTTTCTTCTCCGCTATTAAACAATTACAGTCAAACCTCTTAAACTGGATGTACCAGGGGAAGACAAAAAAAGTTGATTTATTAAAGTTTGACTTTATAATTTTCTGTTTGTCCTTCATATAACTCTGTAAAACTTCTGCCAAGTTCTTCAGTGCTCCCGCCTCGAAAGTACCTTGAACATTTGAAGTCGCAACCATAATCATATCCTTGTTCTTCGCCTTTCCGTCAACCTTTATAACTTTATTGTTACGTTATCCAGGATCCTAAACTCTTTTTAAGCTTCCCTCTTCCTCGTCGCTCCATTTATAGCTTTTCCCTTCTATTAGAATTTTCCTGTATCCTATGCTGGTTTTCTTTCCCTCTCTTGCCACCTTTCTAATAGCCGCTTGTATTTTTTGATCTTCCTGGGTCAAGTCCACTCTATATACCGGGTGACAATGAGACCAGAGCCATGCTTCTATCTTCTATATTTATGAATCGATTTGGATAAAATTTTATATGAAGACACTAGATATAATTTCTAATTGACCGATAGATGATAGTTAAACTAGCCCACTTCTAGTTTTACCGGAAATGACACCAACTTTAATTTTTTAAATAGATCACCTTGTATATTTTTGCTAAACGTGTTTTTAAGAAAAAGACTTTTAAATGGCACCTACTAAGGGCCATGTTGCTATTAGATAGGAAATTTAATTATCAATCTAGCGATACGCAGCATACACTACACTATCTTGATCTAAAGCTGAAAAATTGTTAACTAATATGTTTTTTAAATATTTTTGTATCGTGTGTTCCAAAAAAAAACTCATTCGTAGCATGCCATGATCAAATTGAAGTTTGCCGTAATTTGATATATACCCATTGAATCTCTTATTACCAAATTGGACCTGAAATAAATTGTAAAATTATAACTTGATTAAAGAAATGGACAATCGAGCTCTAGATTCAAGCTTGTCTGCCTTCTCGAGCGTCTCTGCCGAAAATTTTTAAATTTTTTGAGGTTGCGTAGTATAAATAAATATAGTTAATGGAACCTAACCGCGTTTTTTTCATTTATGTGTTTACTTGCGCATCGCGGTTTTGCGCTTCGCGGCATACTTCTGGAACGTAAACCCCGCGAACGGCAAGGTCTGCCTGTACAAAACAACCAAGACAATTTTTATTGACCGTTATGATTATTATACTCGTTGTTGTTGTGTACATGCCATTTTATTTTCCTGTTTTCTTGATACAATTAAACTTAATGCAGTGTAAACTTTTACCTGTCACAGTGACAGATGTGTTCATAAACAAAATGCAATCTGACATTCACCTACAGACTTAAGACATGACTAGATTTTTTATCTTTCTTTCCAAGTCCTACCCTAAATGAGTTGTTTTTGGAACACACGATATAATACCTAAGCAAATTTGGCAACAGAGTTGTATGTAATGTGAGTCGTAGATTCCGAAAACCGAAATATATAGGGTGATCCATTTAAAACATCAAAGTTAGTGTCACTTTCGGGGAAACCGCGAGTCGGTCATTTTGATTATCACTGTCTCTCAATTCGAAATTATATATATTATCCTTGTATCAAATTTCATGCAAATTCATTCATCAGTAAAGGAGATAGATGCATGGCTCTGGTCATGGGGCGGCCCTAGGCTGGTGCGAGACGTGCGACCTCACCGGGTATCGTCATAGGGGCCGACGATGATGCAACCTAACCTGGTAACTTCGAATTTGACACAATTGTTGTTTCAGTCATAATGAAAACTCCCTAGGTAAATGTCTCTCCTCTAGGGAATAATTCATTATTTCTGTCACGATTTTGGTATCGTAGAAACCGTGTTTTTTCCCAGACATGAAAAATAGTATTTTATTTAAGAAGCATTTAATGTAGGCTTTATTACACGAGGATGTTTAATACAGCCATTATATACGTGTCAAATACAATATTTTATCTACAACTATGTATATACAGGGCGTTCAGATTATAGGAAATCATACATTCTACGCATTAAAATAATAAAAAACTTCATATGCAGTATTGTTCGAAAATCATTATTGGCATAGATACCAACCCTTAAAGTTGAACTTTTAAAAAAAAAATTATTGATAATTAAAAATCATTGTTAGCACAAACTCAAACGTCAAGTTAAACAATAATAATTGCACGTAAACAACTCGCCAACAAACAAACAAAAATTACATTTTTGTTATCAAGTCTAATCAGATAATGACACTGAAAAGAAAAGCATTAAAACTTTAGATAGAGTTTCTAACCAAACTGTTTATGTTACGCATACCAAACAAGAGTAAATTCATTTTGAATTTTTTTATTGCCTACAAGATGCCGCATCTAGATCCGAGGTATGTCTTCAGATATAAAAGTTATGACTAAAAAGAAAATATGGTTTTAGGTTAACTGCCAGTTCAAAATACATGTTATCGATTATTTTTCTTTTTGTTTATGAACATTGCAATAAAGAGCACGTACACCAAGTTTAAAGTATTTATCTACTCAGTTATAAAAAATAAATGAAAAAATTTAAAAAAAACTTGAAACTTTAAGGGTCGGTATCTACGCCAATAACGATTTTCGGACAATACTGCATATGAAGTTTTTTATTATTTTAATGCGTAGAACTCATAATCAAGGTATGGTTTCCTATTATCCGAACACCCTGTATAATCCATTCAGAAAACTTCCGTGACGTAAAAGTCACTATCAGTTGGTTAATATGAAAATCGCTGGTAGGGTGTTGGTAAGGTTTTCATTTTATGTTGGCGCCGTTTTCTATTTAAATTTCAAGTTTTTATTTACTTTCACTTTGACATTTGAAGTATTGCAGTTCATTTTGATTAATTTGCTTGCATATATAATACAAGATTACTTACTAAAGTTATTAATAAATTATGTTTTTACTTTGTTTCACTAAAACTACGATTCATATTTAAATTTAGCAAAATAACAAATAATCAGTCATAACCTTACCTACAAAGTTGACGTTACTGACCGTTAAGTACACTCAGCTGAAATAGTAGGTACTTAGTACTTCTCAATTACACTCAAAATTTTGCATTTGACACTATAAATGTCACGGAAGTTTTCTAAACGGATTATAAATTCGAGGTTAGCATGTTAGGTTTTGCGTCAGGCTGTGTCAAAACTGATGCAAAACCTAACCTGCTTACCTCGACGTTATAGTTATTAAGGTACCAAGGGCATTATGAGTAAAATAAGAGCCCAAGATTGTTAGTGTACTAACCGAGGGCCTTTGGCCCGAGGTGTGTACAACAATCGCGGGCTCTTAGCTCATAATGCCCGTGGTGCCTTCAAGGTTTTATGTCCTACCAATTTTCTTACCTAATTCATATTCATATTCAATTCATATAATTACTATGATATAGTATTTAAGATTGATCTAGTTAGCTGATCTAAGTTATATTTGTGACATTAGCTGAGCTGTCATTAATTTTCATTGTGACAGTGGTGCATAATAAAGTTGTATCCATGGACACAGATACTTTTAATTTTTCATAATAACCCTAGTGTTCTTATGAAGAAAATAATTGCCCTGGAGCGTTATTTTGTATCTAAGGTACCTTAAAATAGAGTCATTAATTTCAATTAATGTACTGGTAGGACATAAATGTCATTTATTGACACTGTAGCCCACTGATTTAAAAAAATACCCTGTGAATATGAAATTTCATATTCCACTAGTGTAAAATGAGCGGCTTTTTGTATTTAGAGTTGGATATATAATGCACTTATTATTTCTTGACAGTTGTAGATAAAATACGTTTCATATCCTCTTTTGACCGTCGACATAAGTTACGAGGTAGTGCAATGTCAGTTGCTTATTTATAGGGACTCTTCTGGCGAGCAAAGGAAGTCACGTGTGAAATCCCAAAAAACGTGTTGAAGGGGGGGGGCACAATGGGATTTCGCACCACCTGAAAAATTTGCTAGGCGGCCCTGGCTATACTTCCTGACGTCCTAAATTCTTCTTCTTTAATATCTCGACTTTCTGTTCAAAGATCCCAGTTTAACTACTGTCATAATCATATCACTTTTTTCTACTCCCTACGCTTCCTCCACGACCGTGTCTACTCCTATTTCTTTTCAGACAAATTTTTTTACTTCTTCTTTGGTGTTTTCTTGGTTAAAGTCCTTTCCTCTTATTATTATGTTATTTTTCTTTTCTTTTCTCTGCTGGTTCTCAAGCTTTTTCTTCATTATCTCAACTCTCTGTAATTCCTTTTATTCTCTTTCTCATTCTATCTTCTTTCTTATTGACTCATTCTTTAAGACTTATTTCTTCTCCAAATCGTTTTAGTTGTTCATTTATATTCCTTATAGTCTTATTTGTGCTGCTGCTATCTTCTTTAATTGTCTTTATTTGGATGAATAACCCTATTGTCAATTTTTCGAAGTTCTCCATGTGCATTTGTTCTTCATCTCCTTGCTTTTCTGAAGTACTTTCCTTTTTTTGCGGTGATCTTATTATTTTCTTACTACTTTGAAATATATCTTCTCCTTTTTACTTCCTTTTACAATAAAGTATTGGATTCACCCCAAAAATTCGAAATTGAGTTTTCAACAGATCTTCACGTTTCAGAGTCCCCTGAACCCAAAAAACATATTTTTTTTCATTGGTCTGTTTGTGTATCTGTGTATGTGTCTGTCTGTGTGTCTGTCTGTCTGTGGGTCTGTGTGCTTTTGAAGAAAATCACATAACCGGAAGTAGGGGTTTACTCTTGTGACTTTTCAGTTTTTTTTCGATTTATTCAAAAATGGCTAACGATTTTTTTCAAACTTCACATTTTTATTACACTTTTAATGTGTATTGATGTGAGATAGGTGATTTTTCAGTTGAATACTTCTAAAATGGGTTTCTTTTTCTATTTTTTTATTAACTCCTATTTTTAATAGAACACCCGGTATATAATTACATTTTTCAATTCAGCTTAAAATTTTAGAGAAAATTTGTGTTAAACTAACGCTCCATTTTGTACTGTTTTCGCAGAATTTGTAATTTTTGAAAATTTTTGACAAATGCTTAATAATTACAAATCCAATTTGGGTATCACACCAGATTTTTTTAAATCAGTTTGATTTTCTCTTTCTAATCTTTTTCTTTTATTTAACAAATCTTTTATTGTATGTACACTTTTGGCACTAATTTGTTGCCCTGACTCAAATGGCGCCAGAGATTTTTCACAGGTCTACCCTTCGGATGCAAAACCTCTACCTTTTATAACTTTTATATAAAATGTGTTGCCTGTCCTTTTGCTCACGCGCTGCGAGTTACTGTGACAACATTGTTTACTTATCTCTTAATATTATTATAACATGCGATTTTCATCTATAAAACTCAACCTTATAACCTCACAAAGTTTTAATACTTTTGTATACTTTTACACTCACAGATTCGCTATTCTTTATTTACGTCTCTCTCTACTCCCTTCATCTGACGTTTTACACATCCACAAACTTTTCTTGATTTTCCACTAGCTCACTCCAAAAAGAATTTAATATCGGAGCAGTGCCACTCCCTCAAAGTACCGAAGTCATTTTGGGGGGGGGGGTGTAAACCACCTAGTGGAGTTAATACTCTTATTCCTTCAATGTATTCCGAACTTTATTGTAAATTTATGTGTAATTAATTTAGATCAGACTAATAAATTTTCAGAAAAAAACTTTAAAAAACGATATATCTTTTGAATGCCATTTTATGACTTCGGTAGTAATTGTACGTGAAAAATTAATAGAGCTTTTTTTATAGAGAATTTTATGAGGAATATTATCTCATATAACTATTTTTCTCATGGGAGCCATATTTGTGAAGAGAAACTAAAAAAACTGTTTTAGAGAAGTTTTAAACTCCAGGGGGCAATGCTACACCTGGATTCTTTAGGACTTTTAGTATGTTATATACAATGACACTTTTAACAACTATACCAAAAATCAGCTTGCCAACATTTTTTGTACTTTTTTATGTTTTTCCTGGCTTACTTTATGAGATCTTCATGCTGTACATTTTTACCTTGAACCCCCTGTATTTTATTCTAAATCAATTACTAGAACCATTACCATATTTTATTCTTTGATTTCTCAATATGAAGTATGAGATATTTTTATATTAGCAAAATACGTCACATAGATGAGTTTTGCTTAATTTAATACTTTTTCCTTACTTTGTAATTGATGTAATTAATGAAGACATTATGTAATAAAACGGGCCAGTAGGCTGCCTAATCATGACGTTAAAGAGCAAAACAAAAGGCGGTTGTTACTCTAACTTACACGTAGAAAATCAAATTTGATCTAAATAATCTTGCTAATATATAGCACATTTTTAATGTAAAATCTTAACTAAATTATTTTTCGTACTGAGATGAATAAATTTCTCTCAGGTTGGTTTATGTTAGGTAACATATTACAAAAAATACTGTAGTGCGGCCTAAGTAAAAATCAGAAAATCAGAGTAACAACTGGATATTTTTAATCTGACCGTAGATAGATTATTTATTAATCTTGCAGAGGACATGTCAATTGCATAACACAAGCGAACGTGATGCAAATAATTAGCTATTTATTGTATTTTTTTATAGAAATATTGCATGCATCTTAGTGAATAACATATTTTTATAATCATACTTTATTATGTTGCTGTTGCAATTAGAGACAAATGCATCTAATACATTCTAAATTACAGCTAATTTACGTGTAGTACTTTTTAACTATTATATTGGAGGCAGCGATTATTTTGCTGGTATTATATTTATCTATTCCCAGTCTTCTTAGTCATTAACAGTTCTTAGATTGTTCTAGTTGGCGTAGGTGGTGGCTCCTTCATGATCTGATTAATGCACTACTTAAGTCATGGCCTCCCTTTTTCTGTCTTTACCATCTATTGTTTTTCCACAGTTTATTGTGTTGATAAAGATTTCCCATCCAGCTGTCTGTTCTAATTTGTAGATCCTCTTATACATCCACTGGTCCAACTGCTTTTCAGAACTTTTCCAGCACCATGCTTCAAAAGCCTGTAATTGTTTCTTTTGTCTTAATAGCCATGTCTCTGAACCATATAAAGTTGTACTCCATTTAATACTTTCTACAGGTGTCCTTCCGAAACTCGAGTTTATATTTTTAGTAGAAGAAAGAGTTACAGATTTCCAGCATAGCCTAGTAGTTACCATGCTATTTCAAAATCACTTTATCTTCAAAAATTGTTCAGTTGATCGAAATTAATTACATTTAAAGTTTGCAAGCAATTTGATAATTACATAAGATGACAAATTCATTAATCAATGTCTGATTTGTTCGTTTATATTAGCA
Organism: Agriotes lineatus; assembly: GCA_940337035.1. Classification (NCBI taxonomy): domain Eukaryota; kingdom Metazoa; phylum Arthropoda; class Insecta; order Coleoptera; family Elateridae; genus Agriotes; species Agriotes lineatus. Next base: position 92,068 of record CALNHX010003023.1, read on the forward strand.
AAGGTATGCATGTGTTAAATGTTTATTTGAAACTGCATGTTTGGTATAAGTAGAAAATTATATCAGCAAGGGGAATGAATGAATATTTCTCCGTGGAGTTTCTACTTATTTTATTTATTTATTCATTTAAGGTTGCGTGCAGAACAAAGTGCCAGATACAGCGTCTCTTACTTACGTGTAACTAAATTTTAGCACCAAATACAGACGTAAATATGTAAGTTTTACAAAAAGAAAAAATTATAGTAGATATAAAAATTTATTTGAATTGAAATCGCTATACTAATTGGTAACAAGTATCGTAGTTACATGGGAATTAAATACCTTTTTTAAGGTAATGAAATGGTAACAAGTTAGTTGACAGATCAACATTCTTACAATATACATTCTCACATTTTTAAACTACTCAAAAGAAAAAAGTAGTCACGTATTCAAAGTGGCGTAAATTTAATGCGAGTTTAAATTGTATGTTTGGATAATGCTACGTTTTTTCAAATTTAATTAAATTTGTAATCTTTGTATAGCTTAGAGCTTATCAGTTACAAAAACCAAAATAATCTAGTAAATTTCTGTTAACAAAATGTCATATCTTACGTCAGTTTCACTTCATTAATTATGATGACAATAAATTCAATACAAAGTAAAGGGTTTGGGGGGAGTTTGGACAAGTGTTCTTCCCAGCCTATCCATCCCACATGTGCTCTATATGATTCATGTCCTACATGCTGGCCAATTCATTTTTTTAATGTCTTGATCTTGAAGATAATTGATCATCATGTTTGCTATGTGTGGTCTAGCATTATCATACATGTAGACGAATTTCCGACCAAAATTTTGGGCATACGACTGAACCTGTACGTGTAGGATTTCATTTATGTATCGTTGTGCTTTCAGAGCTCCATTTCGAACAATAACAAGCTCAGGACAGGTATCTAATTGTAATATTTAACCATTATCGATCCTCCACCAAATGAAATAGTTTTACGCATTGTATTGGGAAGGTGACGTTCTCCTAGTCTTCTTCATACATGTAAATGTCGATTATTGCCCGATAGAAGGAACCTGCACTCATCTGTAAACATAACACGTCGCCAAATTGCACTCGCATTCTACAATGATTTCTGGACAATTTGGGCACTTTAACGGGTCTTCTGGACCTTAGATTAACTTCATGCAGTCTGTTTCTAACAGTTTGGTCACTAATTATGCACCCAGTAGCTTGTCGAACCTTTGCCTGAAGGTCTCGTGCTTAACGACTGCGTAGGGCTTGCAAATAAAGAAAACGGTCTTCCCCTACAGTAGTTTTTCAGTTTCGACCACTATCAGGACGTGTAATAACAAGCCCCGTCTCCCTGTAACGTCTCCAGAGCTTCTACATAGTTCCCTGTGCAATTCCCAATTGTTGAGCCACGTACCGCTGAGATCGCCCTTCTTGTAGCAAAGTTACCGCTCGCATAATCTGTATTGGCATTAGTTGCCTTCTTATTTGTGGTGCATCTTCACTCATACTGTTAAGAAGCAGCTTTAACAAGTACACTAGCATGTATGCATGTATTAATGTCCACCCTGCTTTATTTTTTGTTACTTCATTTAACTAAAGTTAACAAAAAAAATTAATATCTGTAGGATCTTCTTCATACAACATGCTCTTTTTTTCTGAAATTAAATATTCTTAAAAATTTAGTCGGAAATCTAAAAAATACATGGGTGTAGCTTTTCTGTTAGTACTTTTTAAATCTCGTTTATATACAAGTGAAGTATTACTTTAAAAGCCCATTTGCGGTCCTAAAAAATGACCGATAGTTTGTTTGTTTGTTTGTTAATGGACAAGGTCTAGGCATGCAGAGTACCAGGTACCTTAGACACCGACTGCTACGGTTATATGGTCAAAGTCCTACTTAGAATTTTGCCGAGACTAAGGAGTTCCAACCCTAGCAAGGGATCTTTTACATGCTACACATCGTAGTAACATGGGACCCACGGCTTTACATCACTTCCGAATGATGGCATTCTGTAAAGGCTTTCATCTGCATTTTTTTAATTTTTAAAAACCTCACCGAGACCGGGAGTCGAACTCGCGACCTTACATCAGTAGTCAGGATGCTTACCACTGAGCTACCGCCCCGGCATGATCGCTAGTATTGAGTCATTTGGAACATCTACTCTGTCCATGATTTGATTGTTAGTTTTTACAATGTTTATGGACGTAACCCTCATGTTTCTTTTTGTTTTTGTCCCACCTTTTTACTTCTGTTACCGGTCCCGTTCCAAAAGCTGTAGATAACATCAGAACAGATTTGTTATCCTTCCATTTAGTAAGGCAGAGCTTGTTATTGCTTCTTGCAAATTCTCCAGATTACCCACTCTTCATAAGCTTATCTTTTTTGAGAGTTCAACATTTAACCCTGTGGGACATAGTTGAACCAGTACCATGAATATTTAAATAGATTAAGCAACTCTTTAATGGGATAGTCGAAAAATATCTATAAAAAAATCTGTAACTTTCTTTTGGTAATGTTTCCACTATCCGAAAAAACTACTGAAAGTTCTAGACCCAAATCTTTGTGTTGAAGAGGTATTGTCACACCTTAATATATTTCGAAGTCTAAAGCAATTCATTTCGTGTCAGTCAGAATGAAACTTTTTAAACCAACCACTCTAGGTTTATTTTGCACAAACTGGCGAACTGAATACTGACCAAGAAAAGGTATCATTTGTTCATCAATTGAATAAGGCACATTCAATTTTCTGTTAAATTCCGATTTCTGACCAAATTTATCATAGGTTGCATTTTCCGCAATCTATTTTTTTCTGGATACCATCGTCAACAGCAAGGTTGTCCAAAACGCGAAAGTTTACACGCTATAGGTAAAACCTATCACATCCGAAATAAGAAGAAATTTAAATTTCAATGAATTCTAAGAAATTGTATGCGCTCATAATAATGGCATACATTCAAAAAATTGTTTTTATCTCTTGTGTAACATTTAATATTTTTTGTAATACCTACTTGTCATCAACATCAGAAATATTACTTTCAGTATCATTTGAAGTAGTTGCTAATTTGAAATTATCATCTCCCTAAACTTCAAAGTCTGACCTAATTTCATGTAGGAGCTCGTAAAGGAAATCGGGATCATCTTCCAATTTCTTCAAATTTATATCTCCTGCAAATCATCGTATAAGTTGTATGAATTAGCGTTTATATAATTGATAATTTTTTACTAATTACGTGTTACAATGTAGATACAAATGTGACAATCGTGCTAAATCCTAACCTAAAATCTAAATTCTAGAAAATATTTCACTGTCACATACCTATACTCCATTCACTTGACATCTACACTGTCAGTGTCAAATTTTAAAAAAATTTCTAGACTATACCTCAAAAGTAATGTGTTTTTATTAGACTGTACAGTAATTTAATTGTTAAAATATGAAAAATAGCAGTGCTGCCAACATAAGGTCAGTTTGAGAGAGGTCTTTTCTCGAGTGACTTATATGTAATAACATAAGCGTGCCATACAAAATTTTATCCAGCAATAAATACAAACAAAAATTAATTTTGTATTGACAGCTGTGAAAAATCAAAGTGGCAAATTAATTGGGAATGAACTAAGTTATCGAGAGATTATATAAATATATGATTATAGTTGCCTGTGATTCATGTTATACGTTTGGTAATATTGAAGTGTATTGTCAGACTATATCAAATCGAGTTTAGCAGGTTAGGTTTTATTTGTTATTTGACACACTTACTCAAAACCTAAAGAAGCCACGTGGCGCAGTTGGATAAGGGCCAGGCTTGCATTAAGCAAGTCCTCGGTTCGAATCCTTCAAGGGTCTGAATTTTTCCATAGCCTTAGATTGGAATCGGGCTTGGTGAGACCATTCACAGTTGGTCACCAAATTAACTGCTCTACTGAGAACCACAGACCTAAAAGATAGAGTAACAAGGGCCACACATCGCCAAGACACATCCTGACACAGATGACATTAAACAGTATTGCGTAAACCAAAAACTTGCTAATTCAGTTGTGGCAATCGAAAAGTCACTAGTAGCTATTAACATATCTAGGACTGTTATGAGTATCATAACTGCCGCAGATGTTGTTTTAAAATCCGAGCTCGTAGAGTGAGGATTTTAAGACATCTAAGGCTGTTATGATTCATAACATTCGTGGTTTGTGTAATAGTTTTATCGCTTCCAGTATGGTAATGATTGCCATATATGGTAAAGGAATATTACCGTACAGATACAGTTATGACGTTACTAGCCTACTTTTGTATATGTAAACAAAGGCGTAATATCCTGAAACCGATAAATAAATTAACCTTGCACTCTGCATGCCTGTACCTTGCCCGTAACAAACAAACCTCTTAGCCGATTTTTACTAACAAAGCTTAAATAAAGTTATATTGAAAATGAAAATACAACCTTCAAGAGTGTAAGGGATACATCTCTTATATAAGTAATATTTTAGGATGTGCTAACATTAATAAATTCGATACCGGGCTTGCTAAAGTAATGTGCTAAATACAGTCATAACAAATAACATCACCAGTACAGGATTTGTAAAATGCATTATTGCAAAGAGTAATGTTCCACATTATCAATTGGTAAATAATCCAAACTACAGTGTGTAAATGGGACATAAAGTGATCCTGATTACTGTGAAATCCGAAGAAGTAAGAGTTTGGATAAATGAGAATGTACTAAAATCTCTAAGATGAGAGGAATGAGCGTAAGAATTTCTATTGAAATGCATAGTCTTAATAGAATTACTTATAACATTTTTCGATGTGGTACATTTAATACCCTCTTTAAAAAAAAATTTTGAACTGTGAGATGAGTCGAACAAATTCTATTTATTGCATTTCATTTGGTAATTTACTAAATTTCTACATTCAAAATCGTTAAGAAATGTGGTACTTTTCTCATTAGCAACACTTTTCTGCAGAGCAACGTCGATTCGTTTTACGTTTGGCAATACTGAACTGTGTTGTTGGTGACACTGTATGTCAAATTCGAGGTTAGTAAGTTAGGTTTTGCGTCAGTTTTGACAGATTGGCGCAAAACCTAACCTGCTAACCTCAAGTTTGACAGACCTACAGTGTCACCAACAACACACTTCAGTACAGCCAAACTCATAATATCAACTGGAGCTGCTTATTGTACTTAGGAACGAGTTATGCTCAGCTTGGTTATGTTTTGACATTTAGTGTCAATTGTATGTAAACATTTAATATTTTACATTTCTTATGAAATGCAATAAAATAGTATACTCAACACGTTAGAAAAGTGGTTTTACTGAATTCGTATGGCCGTTTAAGTACTCGCTAACGTTCGTACTCAAACCCAGCATACTTGTTCAGTAAAACATTACTTTTCTAAACTTGTTGAGTAATATACTAATGTGTGTATGTAGATGCTATTTATCATTTCTTTTACACGTGGCATTCCAAGTTTTTCTTACATTTTCACTATATGATGTTTGAGCATTTAATTTTTTTTTTCAAGATTTATTGCATATTGCAAGTATATCCCTGGAATATTACCTTTTACTTATTTACTTAATGGAGCTCTTTTCTACCTTTCAGTGTAGGGTTAATGTGGACTTAAAGGTGCACTTTTCCTTCTTTTGCTGTTTTCATACCTTCTCCTCCTCAAGTCCTCTCTCCTCCATTGACTTTTTCACCGAATTTTTCCATGTCTTTCTTGGCCATTCTTTTTTTCTTGCCTCCCCCCCCCCCCCCTCTAAATATTTAACTTTAGTTTTTGCTCAATTTTTTGTTTTGAATGTGATATTCTGTTCTGTTACTATACTCTTTGTTTTATCTGTACTTATTCTCTTATTTTCTTTAGTTTTTCATTAATTAAGTCGATATTCTCTTGTAACTCCTCAGTGTTCTTCAGTATCACCATATCATCTAAGTAGTACAATTCGGTGACTTATCCCTTCGATTTTCCAATAACTTACTTTATATGGTTTCAGTTCTACTTTGCATTTCTTTTATAGTTTAATCCAGCGTCACATTGAATAGTAGAAGACTTAGAATGCATTCTTGCTTAAATACACTTATACTAAAAGTATTTAATCTTTCATTTACAAGTCGAGCGCAATTTTCTGTTTCTTAATACAAGCTTTTAATACATCCATAAGGTCATGTTGTATTCCCTTTTCTTTTCATATCTACCACAGTTGTTCTGTTTTTATCGTATTGAATGCTTTTGCCTTTATAATAATAATAATAAATGTCTTTATTACTATAAACGAAATACATTAAAAAGAATTGAAATTTATAGTTAGGGCGAGATTCAGTAAATATGCTAGTTGTATTCTACATATAATGATTAAATCCAATAATTAATTAGCATACGTCTGCTCTTCCATCTAACCCCAGTCTAAGAGCCAGCGACAAAAATATTAACGTTATTTCATTAAGAAAATATTTCATCTTATCATACTCTCTTAATGTCACTGATAATTAATTGGGAAGTCTGCCTGGTTTTAGGTGGTGGAAAGAAGTAGAAATATATCTATCTCTTCTGTTTCTTCAGAAAAGTATGTTTAGTTAGGTGAAACTGACCTGACAAAATGGCACGTATCCCTTTTAAATTAGATTATAATTTTTGATCTTTGACAAACATTTTTAGCTATACGTGTACTTGTCAAATGCCAAAAATTATAACCTAATTTTAAAAAGTATACCTGACATTTTGTCAGGTCACTTTCACATAACTAAACATGACCTACTGGGGATACTTTTCCCAAGGACCATAAGAAAATGAAATACCGAGAGATCAAATAAATTTGTAATAAGAGTCCCCTGTGATACATATTACATGTTCGACAGTTCTGAAGTTTATTGTTGGTAGCACTGACAGTCTACGTCAAATTCGTGGTTGTCAGGTGAGGTTTTGTGTCAGTTTGTGTCAAATAACAAACAAAACCTAACCTGCTAACTTCGAATTGGACATATACTGACAGTGTCACCAACAATACACTTCGGTACTGCCAGATACGTTTATTTTATCTGTTATCTTTAGCACTTTGCTCCCCTGCTGCAGCTTTTTTCACCACCGGAAACCAGGCAGACATCCAAATCAATTATCAGCGATGTTAAGAGAGTATAGTAACATGGGATATTTTCTTAATGAAATGACGTAACTATTTTTGTCGCTGGCTCTCCGTCTATTATATTTACTGTTAGATATAGTTAATGTTTTATTAAAATGGCTGTTTAAACTATAAATAATCACAGATAAGTTAGCACGTTCGTTATGCAAATGACAAGTCCAAGCATGTCTACAGTCTGCCTAATGGGCTCTTGATCTGTAGTGACTTAGGAAATCGCTTCCCGTCATGCCTTAGTCATTCCAGCGTGGTGGATAGCAACATAGACAACCTAGGATATAACTGCGAGCAAACGAAAACGAACTCAAGCTTGGCTTAGAAAATTAGTTTTGCTGTTTTTAATTTAAATATGATGGTTATTATAATAGTAGAAGTGTCAAGTTGTTTAAATTATACATGCAGTTCTTATAACTTAATACATAATAATTATTGATGTAGCAGATGCAACATTGTTTAAGTGCTGGTTTTTATGTTAATTTTCAAATAAAATATGGACATGACAATCGGTGACAGTTATGCAATGGTTTAGGTTATGTATGTGTATTTCATGCTAAAACCGGCGTACATTAATGAAACAAGTAGAGACACTCACGCCAAATGTTGAAACCTCCCTAGTGGGACGATGACTTAGGGGGTATTTCTAAGCTTGGTTACCTGATGGCAAAACAAAGTTCGACCAATCAGAGCCAGTTACTGACTCTACTACCAATTATTATGTGGTAAAGTAGTGGCGCCATCGATTAGTACTATCGGAAAGTACCCTCCAGAAGCCGTTCAAGGTCATTCAAATTGGTATTTTGACATCAAAGGAACCGACAGTGAGTGTCTTTACTTGTTTAATTTATGTACACTGCTAAAACATTGACCTAATGTAAATTACTAATCGACCAAGTTTCACTTTTCAAAACCAAGCTTGATTTCACTTTTGTTTGCTCACATGTTATAAACTTAGTATTGTATGTGCATTAGAAGAAACTATTATATTTTTTCATAAACATTTTCAAAAGTTTTTAAACAATAGTAGTAATGTACACTGTTTTGTCATCACTTATGCAATGTACATACAATTTACGATACATTTCATTCTATTTTGTGTTATGTCGTTAACCTCTTTTACCTATCAGTGCGGAGGATCATTACAGAATGAAAGTAAAAGATATGTTCTAAAGATAAATTTGTTTTGGTTTGCATTTTCATCGTCTTGACTATACCTTTTCAACTTCAAATTGGGACGAATCAATTTCAAAATGGGACGAATCAATTTCAAAATGGGAATAAACAATTTCAAAATGGGAATAAACAATTTCAAAATGGGAATAAACAATTTCAAAATGGGAATAAACAATTTCAAAATGAAATAAACAATTTCAATTTGAGAATACACAACTACAAATTGGGAGTAATCAATTTCAATTTGGGAGTAATCACCTTCAAATTGGGACTAATCAATTTCAAATTGGCACTAATCAATTTCAAATTGGCACTAATCAACTTTAATTAAAACTGATGATTAAAATCGAATTCTAAATAAATTCAAATATATAAATCTGAAACAATGTTTTGAGATAGAAATGAGAAACCTTACAAGTCAAGGCAAAATCTAATAGAAACTGTATAAATCAACTTTTATTTATAATATATTGGTAATAAATTAAGTAACACAATCAATTAATTATTTATAACTATTAAAACATTCAAACTCAACAAAAAATTATGAAAATGAAAACGTTATTTATTCAAAATACCATGTCTGCCAGATTCAAAGCATCGGTAATAAACATTTGGATGTGTGCAACATATCTTGCACAATTCATGGCTGTTATTTTGGTCTAATTATTTCTTCCAGTCGCTGTAAGCGATATGCAGCTTGTGTGATGTTTACCCTGTCTTCACCGGCTATGATGTCGGGCAGTTGAGCTGCTAGATCAGACTTCACGCCAGCTTTAAGGGCTGACCAAGCAGCTTCAATTGCATTAAACATCGGACTGTATGGGGAAAGTCTCAACAAATGATGTTCGTTAAATTCTCCTTCTTCAAATACTTGTTCGACTGAGGCATGGCAAGGAGCATTGTCGATTATCAACACCACTGCTGACTGGTAGATTCCCTGAACATTGCGGAGGCACTGCCTAACAAATTCATTGGCTTCTGGCATTTTAAAGGCGCCTCTTCTTAAATCGTAGTGTATCAAGCCCATATTTCCTATAGCCCCAATTACATGGATGTTAGATCCTTTACTGCCTGCAGCAATGTGGGAACAGCGGGTTCCTTTTTTGATCTTCCTTTCGTTCGCGATATATACAAATTGAAATTGGTTTCATCCATGTAGATAATAGGAAGATTTTCTGCTTGGTACTGCAGGAGCCGCTGTACATAGTCACGCCTCTTCCCTTTATTTTCATCACTGTTTGTCCTCTCAGGCTCTCTTCGAACATCTTTCAAGGTATACAATAAGCCGTCTAAATGTTTCCGGACACATTCAGTGGATACCTCAACATGATAACTGTTTTGTATTTTTAGCTTCATTTCTTTCAAAGTAATTTTAGGATTTTCCTGAATGCGCTCCTCCATAAATAGGTGATGTTCATATAGTAATTTGCTTCTTCTGTTACCTCCACGTTTTTTCTCTTCTCCCTCTTGTTGATGTTTCACCCATCGATAGGCTGTCGATTTCTTGACGTTCAATGTATCTGCAAGAGCTTTCCAGTCTCCATTATTATTGTATAACGCTCGAATCTGCTTCTTTACATTGTCAGCATCCACTTTCTTGATGTACGGCATTTTCTATATTATTAGATTAATGAACCCCAGCAAGAACTAACAATAATTAATTTTGTCCTGTCAAGCAAACAACCATGTAATTGTTATTTTCCAAACCCTACTAGTAACAAAAAGCGTTTCTCAATTTGAAATTGATTAGTTCCAATTTGAAATTGATTAGTTCCAATTTGAAATTGATTGCTCCCAATTTGTAGTTGTTTATTCTCAAATTGAAATTGTTTATTTCATTTTGAAATTGTTTATTTCCATTTTGAAACTGATTAGTCCCAATTTGAAGTTGAAAAGGTATAGTTAATCGATTTGTTACTGCATAAGTAGTTTTAATTCAATTTTTGTAAATGAAAAAGTAGCCTGTTAAGTGAGAACAGATGATCTTTGTGCAGCTCCTCTACTGGAAGACACTGTCCGAGAACAACAACAGGAGGACTACTCCAACGTCCAGCTGCTGGGGTTAATAATTGAGTTGCTGTCGTTTTGTGTCGAGCATCACACGTATCATATAAAAAACTGTATACTAAACAAAGATCTTCTAAGAAGAATATTAGTTCTAATGAAATCAACGCACAAATTCCTCGTCCTGTGTGCTCTGAGGTTTATGCGTAAGCTGATTGCTCTAAAGGATGAGTTTTACAATAGATACATTATAAAAGGCAACCTGTTTGCACCTGTTATTGAGGCTTTTGTTAAAAACAATGGACGCTACAACCTGCTGGATTCTGCGATCATAGAGATGTTCGAATTCATCAAATTAGAAGATATCAAGACTTTATGTTCACACGTCATTGAAAACTATGGAAAATCGTTTGACGACATATGCTACGTACAAACATTCAAGGCGCTCAAACAAAGGTATGATCAGCACCAAGATAAATTAAAAGATCGAGAAAGGAACACTTTGGACAGGTAAAAAAGGGTTCAAAGGGCTAGTAATACATTTCACTTTATTTTCTTTTGCAGTGTGCCATCAATATTAAGGAACAGCCGATACCGACGTGATCAACGCCAAATGGACGAAGAGGAGGAAATGTGGTTCAACGAGGACGATGACTTCGATGATAATGAAGCTGTCGTGCCTGCAGCCACCCCAGACATACTTGCGAATAAAAAACTGGATCCGGATTTAGATAGCATTGGAAAAATTATGGAGAAGAAAGTTGAAACTAACGGTCCTAAAATGAACATCACACCTGTTAAACCTTCCATGCTTAATAATAATGCTAGTGGTGGGCAACCACCAAGTCCTATGCCTGCCGAAATTAGATCAGCGCTTTTTAAAAGGGTAAGTTCAATAATAGCAGACCTTAGAAAGAATCTATTGTTATGTTAAACTATAGAGTAAAAATAGTAAAGAGGTTCGGCCTTATGTAGTAACGTGCAACGACTGGGTTGCTTATATATATTATTGCAAAATTATTCCATTGTAAATTAAATGCGAGTAGAAGACGCTACAAGTGCGTCAGTTTATCTTATTTTAGGTTAATCTGCACCATAAAATGTTGTCGTTCTTGTCAAATTGTAAGATCATGACAAGACCATATTTGATGCTGTAAATTGTAGGTAGAAACATATTCCATCGATTGGGAATTTGCGCAAGGCATTTAAATTTACTGATGCAACAACACTGTTGACTCAACAAGGATTAGAAATCTGTAAAATGGTTCTGGTTTCCAGCAGATTTAATTTGTAAGTTGGTAGCTAGGTGGCAACAACTAGCGACCTCTAGTAGGGTCACTAGATCAACACACTAAGTGTAAGGTACCGTCAATATTGGTTTTTATATCTATTCTTTTAAACTGGGGATAAAAACTCAAGTACTGACCGAATTGGGTTCTGACCACCTACCTGTAATTATTACATTCAACAAATAGCTATTGTTAACGCTAAGTACGCCGTGGTTAATCAATCGATCGATCGATTGATAAATATTTAAATTCCAACGTAATAAAAACCTTGTGCCGTCAATCTCCTCACAACATCGATCCAAAAAGTAGCTCGTTAGCTACCCATAAGCCTAGTCATAATATAGTAAACCATGAAGCACTACCATTATCCTCATCTAATATGAGGGAAACACCAGATCAGAAGACTGGCAACGAACCCAACAACCTCATCACAAATAAGCTCTCTCAATTAACCTGGCAAGTAAAATGGAAAATTGAAAACCACAGAATATCATCCTAGAGGCGTTTCCTAGGTGAACTAGAAACGGGGATCCAACTATGTGGAGAGTAGTCAAACGTAACTAGGCTCTGAGAAATTACCTAGAAGGAGTGTTAACGGTTAAAACCAGCAATGAAACCATAGATTTCTCTAATTTCATCGATCAAAGTGTAACCCAAAAAACTCCCCTTAAACACAACCAGCGTTCAAACTACAATTCTAGAAGAAATTCCATTATTTATCCAGATTCTACCTAATAAAAAAGCTGACTGCCCAGATATGATAACAAACGTAATTCTTAAAAATCGCCCACCAAAATGCTTATCATACCTCGCCTCTCTTTTCAATGCCTGCCTTTCTAGAGAATATTTTTCCGAAGAAATGGAAACATGCACATGTTAATGCATTTCTACAAACCCTCAAAATGTAAAAACTACCCAACATCTTATCGTTCTATAAGTCTTCTCTGTACCTTACAAAACTACTTGAAAAAATTATTTAAAGTTGTCTGAATGACTATATATCCCAACACTGGATACTTCCACCATTCCAGTTTGGCTTCAGACCCAAATACTCCAAAGTACATCAGGAAAACTTTATAATTTTCTGAAAATCCTTAAAATCAATATATCACTGAAGGCTTTGAAGGCTGAGAAACAATATACTACCACATTGTTCCTAGATGCAGCTCAGGCTCAGGCCTCCTCCATAAAATGATCCAAATGAAAATCCCTGAGTATATCATCAATATAACTTCAGACTTCCTTACTGGAAAAACATTTGCAAGCAAAATAAATGCTGCCGTATCAGAAACTAAGAACATAAAAGCATGGGTCCCTCAAGTATCCGTTCTCGGCCCCTTGCTGTTTAATATATTTATTTATGCAGGATACTCCTGTCCTCCCAGTCTGTTCCCTGGCTATGTTTGCTGACGAGACGACAATCATAACTCAAAACTTAAGTCGTGCTTAAATGGTGCAATATCAACGCTTCAAATTGCAACAGATGAACTGCAAATGTGGTTTAACCGCTGGTACATCATCTTAAACCCGCCAAAATTATTACTCTCAGAAGATTTAATGATCCAAATTCTATCGTTATGGAAATCCACTTCGATGGAATATCTAGTGGTAAACCTGGACCAAAGACTGACATGAGGAATTCATATTAACATCAAAATTAATTACTGTCATAACAAGATGAGTCAAACCAGGTTCTGACAATAGAGTAATGGTGGAATAACCATGATATATGTATGGAGTAAATAAAAAAAAAATACACACACATGCAGGCAAGTCTGGAGGCCAAAAGATGGCAACCCCACCAACAGACTCGGATGGGTAGGCTAATCGCCCGCTGTATTCTAAACTACATATTGATTGGCAAAACCTCAAGAATAGATAGCCAGACGCCCGGACATGAATAGATACATTGAATATAAAATCCCTAATAGAACCATCCCAATTTTTACAGGTATAGAAGATAAGGGACGAATATAAGATACATATATTAGGTCTAAGTGAGGTAAGATGGCCAGGTCAGGGAGAGCAGCAGACTGCAAAACAGGAAAAGCTTGCTATATTCGGGAAGAGAGGAAAGTGAACCACGGGCAAGTGGTGTAGGCATACTAGACACAAGCCAAAAAGAGTATGATAGATTGGACTCCAATTAATGATAGACTGATTATTGCACGTTTCCGCACTAAGGTCAAGAATCTAACCATATTACAATTCTACGCACCGACAGAAGTAGCGGATCATGAGTCCAAAGAATTGTTCTATGAGCAACTATTTCGGTAACAGGTGATCTAAATGCGAAGGTTGGATATGACAACAGAGACTTAGAAAATACGATGAGAATACATGGAGTGGGAAACAGAAACAGCAACGGCGAACTCTTCACAACTTTTACACAAACAGTGATATGGTCATAGGAGGAACACTATTCCCACACCAGCTATTACACAAAATAACCTGGGTCTCACCCGATCAAAAGACCCAAAACCAAATAGACCACATTGCAATCAACAGAAGGTGGCGCACATCACTACTAGATGTTCGGAATAATCGAGGAGCTGACGCTGCCAGTGACCACCACTTGCTAATAGGTGAAATACGAATCAAAATAGCAACGCACAAAAGCATATACCTCGGGGCAGTTCAAGAGAAATTTAATGTGGGAAGGTTGAAAACCCGAACTACCCTGGAAAAATACAGAGAAGCATTGGCAAATAAACAAAGCGAGCAACAAACAGCTGGAAAGAGTTCAGAAATGACATAATCGAGGTGAGCAAGGCAACTATAGAAATAAAGCAAAAGCATAAGAAAGAATGGATATCAGCGGATACCTGGAAACTAATAGAAGAAAGAAAGAACATGAAACAAATAATAAACCAAGCAAATACCGATGAGAAAAAAATGATCAGCAACTTCTATCAAAATATAAACATCATAGTGAAACGATCTGCGTGAAAAGACGAAACGAGTCTGGGTCGATAACCTTGCTCAACAAGCCGAACAAGCAAGAAGAAACAAAAATATGAAAACTACCAAATAAAACGTATAATAATAACAAACCTATAGAGAAGACGGGAAATTGATAATGATAACAGAAGAACAGCATTTTAACAACATCATAAGTGAACCAATACACGTACACAGGCCATAGTAAGCGACCAAGAGGAGGAACTCCGAATAGATATAAACACACCGACAATCAAGGAAATTAAAAAAACCTTTATGCAATTGAAAGATGGCAAAACAACAGGTATTTGTGCAGAACTACTAAAACCAGATATACATGTCATTTCATCCCAAATAAAACCTATACTAGAAGTGTGGAACACAGAAATAATACTAGAAGACTAGAAGGAAGGTATCATAATTAAACTCTCAAAAAAAGGTGATAGTACAAAGTGCGACAACTGGCGTGGTATTACACTGCTGAATGGTGTGAACAAGATCCCCGCACAGGTCATACGAAGTAGGATGGAGGAAGTACTAGAACCTAAACTACGAATAGAACAAGCAGGATTCCTACTGAATAAGTCCTACATTGACCATATAAATGCCCTCAAAATCATACTGGAACAATCAGTAGAATGGAAAACCCCACTCTACCTGTATTTATCGACTTTCGGAGAGTGTTCGACTCCCTAAGTCACGTAGCACTTCGGAGAATCATGGAGTTAATAGGCGTGCCCCCAAAGATCATAGGAATGATAAAATCATTATACCAAGGAATGCTCCACAGAAGCAAATATATATTAGCGCAGGGGTAAAGCAAGGATGCCCCTTAGCGTTATTGTTATTCAACATTGTTTTAGACACTAAAGATGCAAACTTTCAATCAAACGGAATAAAATGAGGCTTAGAAATAGTAGATTATGCAATGAGGGAGAGAAATGCGTTATTTTGCTGAGCTGCAATTGCACTGAAGCAAAATAGCATTCTCTCCGAGTTGCATATACTATTTTTCCACGACCAGGAGTAGAAGTCGGTTTCTATAGAATCAAAATTGTGACAGAAGTAAAACATTTACTCTCTAGAGACTAAATAAGACAAAAATTTCCCTAGGGAGTTTTCATTATGACTAGCACAACAATTATGTCAAATTCGAGGTTATCAGGTTAGGTTTTACGTCAGTTTTGACACAAACTGATGCAAAACCTGCTAACCTCAAATTTGACATAATTGTGAGCTCTTGTCATGATGACTTACAGTGCCACCAACTTTAAAATTTACCATAGGCTACTAATTTTAAAATAATTGTAACTAAAATGTCATAAATGACATTTAAAAAATACAGGTTTTTCGTTTTAAATGTTCCTGCAACGTGAAAAAATAAGCAACTCGGAGAGAATGCTATTTTGTTTCGGTGCAATTTCTCTCCCTCATTGCATAATATACTATTTTTTCACGTTGCAGGAAGATTTAAAACTAAAAACCTGTTGTTTTAAACGTCATTTATTGACATTTTAGTTACAATTGTTTTAAAATTAGTAGCCTATGGTAAGTTTTAAAGTTGGTGGCACTGTAAGTCATTGTGAGCTCTTGTTGCTCAGTCATAATGAAAACTCCATAGGGAAATTTCTCCTCTCTAGGGAGTAATTCATTATTTCTCTCACGATTTTGGTATCGTAGAAACCGTGTTTTGCTCCCAGACGTGAAAAAAATATCTTAATGATCTTGATATGCAGATGATATCTGTTTGTTGTCACACATCTTCCAAGACATGCAAACAAAACTTAACAAAATTTCGGACAAATGCAAATTTAACATAAACAAAACAAAGTCCATATGAATAGGTACCAACAACCACCACTCATTTGAAGTAAATGGAGAATTATACAAGGGACGGAAGAATTTTGCTACTTAGACAGTTTTATTATTCAACACAAAGAATAAAGAAAGCTAAACAAGCATTTGGAATGTTAAAAGAAATATGGAACTCTTCACAGCTTACGAGAAAAACAAAACTACATATCCTAAATACCAATCTCAAGTCTGTCTACTATACGAGTGTGAAACGTGGAAAATGACCCAAAGTCTAGAAACCCAACTACAGATATTTTTATAAACAGATGTCTAAGCAAGATTATGAGAGTCAGACTACGTGCCAAATGAAGAACTGTGGCATACAACAAACCAAGAAGAACTGAAACTGGAAATAAGACAAAAGAAAATGGAATTGGATAGGACACACTTTAAGAAGAGAGCTAAACCACATAGCAAAAATGGCACTGGACTGGAACCCCCAAGGAAGTCGGGCCGAAGGAAGACCGAAATTGACATGGAGAAGAACCACAATGAAAGAGATAGACACTCAAGGGAAGACGTGACGGGAAATCAAAATAATGGCACAGAATAGAACCAAATGGACACGATTCACGGAGGCCCTATGCTCCAGATAGGGAGCTAATGGTCATATATATATAACAAGATGAACAGAAACGCGCCACTGAAAATAGAATGTGCCATGTTAATACATAAATCTATCCTACGAGCGGCCCTTATGTATGCCTGTGTAGTGTGGGGAACTGCGTCAAAAAATCACATAAACAAATGACAGCTATTACAAAATAAAGAATTTCCGCCATTTATGATGTGCGATCAGACGGATGCCAAAATGGCACTCAAAAAATTTCCAGCAAGAATCCATGCGCTTAGGATATTTTATAAATGAAATTTTTTAAATGGATTATACTTCTCCCTATAACATCAACCAATGAAAAATGGTAAAAATGCATAGTTACGCATGTACTAACTTTTGATAATGTACATAGCAACGGTGATAATCATATACCTTCTTGACTAATAACTGATAGTCAAATACTTTCACAAACATCGCGTTATCTGCTGAAAGTACAATCATCATAGCAACCACACTAACTATACTTTTAATATTTATAAATAAACTGTACAAACGTTTATTGACTCGTGATATAAGCTGACCGAATGCAACTCGTGTCTTCTTGATTAACCAATCATTTCTGTTTTCGCGAGATATATTGTTTGGCAATTACGTGAGATTTTATTTCAGCCACTTGTCCCATAATATACTATTTTCCAACTCTGGTATTTTTTTCTGATCCCATGCTGTTTGAACATTTTTCTTAGCCATTTTGTAACTGTTGGTCTTCCTTTTTTAAACAGTTCCGGGGCTAGGTTATCTTCACCCGGTGATTTTCCGTTTTTTTTTCCTCAGTACCTCTTACTTCTTCTCTTGTTATTTCTTTTGTTTCGTTTGCTCTATTATCTATTTCTGGTGGTTTTAAATCAGCATTACCTTGGAATTTGGCCTCTTAGAATTCTTTCCATGTTTTCAAAATTTCTTTGTATTTGTTTGTAGTTCTCCTCTTGTGTTTCTTACGTTCCTTACTTTTTGGGTTGGTTGTCTTTTAGCCTCTTAACTACATTCCAGAATTCTTTCAGGTTTTTGATATGATTTTCTTCTATTTTCGTGCCGAAATCTGCCCACGTTTTCTTCTTTGCTTCTTTCATCTCTTCCTTGGCATCATTTCTTTTAGATATGTATTCTCTTCTGTTGTCTTCTGTTGTATTTCTTATATAAGTGTTCCAGGCCTCTTTCTTTTCTTGAATGTTTTGTTTTACTTCTTTATTCCACCATTTAGTCCTTTTTGAGTTTAGATTCTGTTTTACTCTCTTTTTACCGCACACTTCTTTGGCTGTTTTAACATAGTTTCCTGGAGGTATTTCCAGATTTTGTCTAATGTCCATGGATTTTCTTCTTGTCTTTCTTGTTCCTTTTTTTAAGTAAATTATTTGTGCAAGTTTCTTCATAGGTGTTTCTATGGTCCGAGTCTTCAAGTGCTTCTAGCTTTATTCGTGTGTGTTGTTGCTTGTCTGTTCTCGAGTTGGTTTTTCTATATTGGTATCTGTAATCAACAGTCTGTATTTGGTGTTTAATTAAGCGCCTCTAATTACTTTGACGTTTTGAATTGCATATCTCGCGCTTTTGGTATAGGTTCGTAGTCAATTATGCTCTTGTGTCCTAATTCTTCTACTTCGTAAGTTATTTTGTGTATCTTCTTATGAGGAAACCAAGTGTTCCCTATTAACATCTGATTTAATATACAGAAATCGAGCATTTTCTCTCCATTTGTGTTGATCTCTCCTTGTAGTCCGTGTTTCCCAATGGATTTGTATCCCAGTTCTGTATTGTTTTCTATGTGGCTGTTCCAGTCCCCCATTATAATAACGTGTTTGTTTTTATTTTGTAATTTTTCCAGGGTTCGCTGTAGGTCTTCTTTGTAGGTGCATATATCTGTAAAACTCATTCACAGCATGCCATGATCAAATTGAAGTTTGTCGTAACTTGAGATATACCCATCGATACAAATGAATTACCAAGTCAGAGAGAACCAAATTACATCTTGACCTTGAATTTTTTGCTAAAAATTGTAATATAGGTACCACTCTCTCATGGGGTGTTATTACAAATAATATTAAGTCAAATATACCCTTTATTATTAACAAGAAGCAGTATCAGGTACAGTTCCTTAAGTACTTACCTTACTTCTTAATGAAATAAATTGAAATTGACGTATCTCATAACTCAATTTGTCACTTTGAATTATGTCATGTGATTTTTAGTTTTTTAATACCTCGGCTGGTCAATTTAACAAGCAATGAGAATCCTTGTTTCCAGCTGGATGAGTAAATGTTCAACTGACAATTTTTTATTGTAGTTGAAGACTTAATTACTTTAAAATATAATAATTATTTGACTTCGTTAATCAAATATTAGGTACTACAGGTACTACTACACAAAATTGAACTTATAATACTTCAGTTCGTTAGTATCGCTTCAAAGTTTGGTCTGACATTACAAAAATTAGATAGATATTGTCAAAATATTTTAATCAAATGTTAAAAAATCCAAACTTGATTTAAATTATGTTTCTAAAATATCCTAATCCAAAAATATAAATTTCAAATTATAATGACCGAAATACGTCGAGTACTCAAATCACTATAAAATTTTAGAAAATTAAGTATTCTATTACATTAATTTCTAATTATATAATTACAATTATTTACATGATTTGCCGCACCAAACTTGCTATATACTTTTTATGTTACTGAAAAAATGGACACTAACCTTCTGATAGTATCTCTAGTACCTGAGTGTTATCTCAGCTCCTACTGGATGCTAGTCAGCAAACACCGGCTTGGTTGTTCATGGCCAAATAAAAACTCGTTGCAGCTCTTTGAGCCCCCTACTATGTGGATAGACAGTTCAACAGCATACCACAAACACTCACTTGCACTTTTTTACTGGTTTTGAAGTAAAATACCACTTTAAATGGCTTCAAACAATCTTGACCCACAGTCATATTTGATCGTAAACAATACTATATTGCTATTACGTATCAAATATTCAATTATTATTCATCACAATTAATGGGAATTTAACCCTTAACGTGATTATTAATATTTATCGCCGATTATAAATTCAAGTTATTTTTTCTACTTCATGTAAACAACCACTCTGGTTGCCTATTACAACCGCATCAGTTAAAACATACAACTGTTATATCACATTATACCCATTGGATATCTGGATATTATTATTAAATTAAATTCATCATTCATACGGTATGTTGCATTACAAAATATACAAAACACGTAACAAAAACAATTTTTATTGACCGTCATGATTATTACACTCGTTCTGTACATGCCATCTTATTTTCATTTTTGCTTGATACAATTAAACTTTATGCAGTGAAAATTTTTAGCTGTCACAGTGACAGATGTTTTCAGAAACAAAATGCAATCTGACATTCACCTACAGTCTTAAGACATGACTAGATTTTCTATCTTTATTTCCAAGGTCTACCCTAAATGAGTTTTTTTTTGGAACACACGATGGAATTTATGGCTTTCCATTGTGTTACTTTTTTGTCTAATTCATTGCTAAGGATTATGCCTACTCCTTTTGTTCTATTTCCTATTGGTGTATCTGAAAATCTCAAAATATATTCTTTATCCATCTTCTTTATTCCATTTCCTCTGCTTGGTTTCTGATAGGCCGAGCAGTTTCTTCTATAACTTCCACTTTCTTTCTGGTGAGGGATGTTGTATTTCATGTCCCAATTCTTAACGTTCTCGCCAGTCGTCTTCGGTTGGACTGTCCAGTATTGAGGCTCGTTCTGTTTCTCTGAATTTCGATACTCAGGGCGGGTGATTAGCCCAGCCACTGAGGCCCTGTTACCTCGGGACCACTGATATTGGGTTATACCCCCCAATGCCGGGTTGCCAGAGCCCCGCTCGTGCAGGAGGGGCTGGCATTAAGGTACATAAATGTTGTGGACCTCTTACACCCCGGTTTTATTTTACAAATGCATATTGAAACTATAGAAAAAAAATCTTTTTTTGCGACTTCCGATCCTATGCCCACAAGTTTTTGAAACAGTGAAATGCAATTTTGCCAACTTTACTATCCATACAATATTAAAAACGGCTTCTTTGTAATAGTTTACTTCCATTAAGCATGAAAGGATCTTCTTTTCATAGATACGTTATTATTAAAAAGCAAAGTCAGGCAATCAGGACAAACACGTAAAACCAAAATTCACATGTGGACCAATTACTTTTCGACTGGAACAATACAGATAGATAGTCTGTATCACATTAGTTGCCAAATTAAATGACTTTTCAGTTTATTTCCATATGAAAATCTACCGCTGTTCAACTTATATAGTGAATAATAACCATTGCTGATTGTAATTTATTATAATTTATGTTTTTATTAATCAACAGGGGCTGGTCGATTATGAGGGTGGAGATTCTGACGAAGAGGAAGAGGAAGGTGGAGAGGTGAATAAACGACCGCGGCTTTCATAGTTTAAGGACAGGTAAGTTAACGACAAACTCGATGTGTCATGCAACTGCGTGTGATCTCATAGTGTGGTGGGCAGTCAGAGTGAACAGTCAATTATCTCGCAGGTAGTGTTTCCTTCTTAGAAGCCGTGTATTAAACGATACAGTGACGTCTGGAGCAACCTGTTAATTTGTACTAATAAATCCATGAAACTGTAACTGATTGAATGGCGCAATTGTGAAACGTTCCCCTTTACTTTTGTAAGGTTTAACGAAGGTAAGCAAGTGGGTAGCAGTGTAGTGGTATTTAGAACTTCCGTCTTATAAAATGAGTGGCATAATAAAAGGTGGTCGATTTTGACAGGAACTAACCTCACCCACGTTTTATTGTGTAACTGCGGTTTTATTCAGAATGAAACAATTTCTGATGAGATCCGAGGAGAGTATATGAAAATTTTTGTTTTATATAACCGAGATATATTTTTCGAAATTATCAGTTAAAACAGGGTGTTTGGGTACGCATCATTCGGCTCTTTTTTAGCCACCATAAATCAGCGAAGTGTCTTTTGCGATAAATTTTTATATATTTTCCAATTGTAAAATAATTTAGAGACATTTTGCAAATTATATAATCTTACCATTACTTTTTAATAGAGTTGTTATGAATTATTTTGATTTCACAAGTTCTGCGGAACTTGAGTAATGTGAATTAAAACATAGTATAAGTGAACATAGTAGTTTTGTAGTCGATAGGTTATATTATCGAGTAGATAAAAATGTAAACAGTGAATGTAGTGTCAATGGAAGTATTTAGTTTGTGAAAATAGCTTCGTACTGTTTTGTTCATTGTTTATCCGTTCATGTGATAATTCTTGTTTTATTTCAATTCCAAATGATTTTTTTGTGGTGCTTATGAAAATGTAATCTTATACAACAAATGAATATTTTTTTAATTCGATGTCCTACTTTATTTTATTTATAACTGTTTGGACGTAAATTGAGTTCACTATTTAGATGCAATTCAACAAAAGCAGCGTAGTCAGGAGCTCGAGTCTATTCTCAGCTCCACAATAATCAGTACCAGGAATGTGGCAAAAATTAACGG
Source organism: Agriotes lineatus (assembly GCA_940337035.1). Classification (NCBI taxonomy): domain Eukaryota; kingdom Metazoa; phylum Arthropoda; class Insecta; order Coleoptera; family Elateridae; genus Agriotes; species Agriotes lineatus. The sequence continues at coordinate 114,597 of CALNHX010003023.1, forward strand.
GTAACTTTTAGATTAATTTTAGAACTTAAATGTTTCATGTGTACACGTCATTGCAAGAACGTGTTACACAAATAAAATTTAAAGGTAAGTAAATTAGATTGGAATCTATTACTTTGCATGAAGTTGCAAATCGCGGTATATTCGTAACTAAATTGAACAATTAGAAATTTGTTACTAAATGCAATATGTACCGTCTGTGTAAATTGTTGACAGTAATTTTAACAATTACTGTAGTGCTGAGACATGCTCTGAACTTAAGTCCAGTTGTGATGTGTTCTACTTGTTTGTTGTGAATATACAGGGTGTTTTGGCTAATAATTATTATAGCATAATATGTGCTTGATAGGCTAAATTTGCAATTAAAACGGTGTTTAACTGCCTCATTAGAAAAAGAAACATTCAAACGTTAGAACGTATTCCTATGTTCGGTAAATTATGCGTAGAGTTACATTCATTTATCAACATCAGTGCCAACTTTATTTCTGCTTATTGTTACTTTCACACAATTTTTATAACATACAGTGGTCGCCAAAAAGTCTGCGCCATATGGAAACTTAGTAATCATTATTTTCTTTAAATGGGTGTAGCATTAGTTTCAGCATGCCGAATAATTTATAAATTATTCATCATGCAAAAGTTTTTATTAAAAATAATAAAGTTTCTCATATTGTGCAGACATTTTTGTGGTCACTGTATATGTGCAAAATTAAATTTATTCAAAATACCTGAACAAATAGGTTGTTTGATATACAGGGTGTCCCAAACTTGACCTATAATTTTGTTATTTTTAACTTTCTTAATGGGAGAAAATTGTCTATAAGATAGCGAATTCAATTTTACAAGATCTGCACTTGTGCAATAGTAGCGATATTCAACTTTTTTTTTCAAGTGACACGCTACACTTTTTTGAATTTTTCTGATAGTTCTTTTGATTCTGTTTGCAACCATGTAAATATATATGAGAGAATTATATATAGAAAAATGCGATCGGTTTGCCATGGCAATTGCTGATAGTTGCGTAATTTAAAAAAATATTTATATTCGTGCAACGTTACACTAACAACTAATTGTTCAAAATTTTCTTTCTTGTTATTTGAGCAAAGCTCTAAACAATGCAGAAAATGTCTTATTGCTGCTTCTAATCAAGTTTCTCTGGTAATATTTGCTCGTATTGTGTTTTTTAAGTCATTCACATTTAAGAAACGCATTTTATAAACACGCTCCTTTAAATCACCCCACAGGAAAAAGTCCAAGGGCGTGAGGTCAGGAGAACGAGCTGGCCATTCTACTGGACCCATCCACTGCAGAGGAAAATTAGCATCTAAGTAATTCTGTACAAGTGCTGGAGCAACATCCTATTGATAAAACGTGTTCAGTCTTGTATGAAGAAGTACATGTTAATTCCGACAATACCTCGTTCAGAAAATGCAAATAGCAAGTGCCAGTTAAAGTTCCTTTCTAAACATACAGTCATTAATCTTGAAAACACGTTGATTATTTCCTTCTCTCAGTCAGTGTGGCTGTTCCACGCATCAGTATCTAGTATTTTATGTCGAAACCAGTCCATTATTATGGAGTTGACTTCCATCAGACCACAATATTCGTCTCAAGAAATTATGTTGTTGAGTACACTGCATTAGGATCCAAGCAATAATCGTAAGTCTCCCATCTGGATCTTCAGGGTAAAGTTTATGTATGCGAGTACACCTGTTTTGTTGTAAAATGCTCTGTGCTGACGATTTTGAAATGCCACATTCTGACGCTACTTGCCTTAAGAAAGATGTAGGATTGACTTTCATATACCTAAGAACAGCTACTGTATGCTCTTTATCAACGACAAATCTGTTCGCATTAAGCGGTATTCTTCTGTTGACGGAAAACGATCCATGTTCTCAGTGATTGTGTTCCAAACCTCTAAACATCTTATGATTGGGATGCCTTCCAGCTGCCTCTCTTAAATTACGCCCACACAAACCATACAGTAGTATCATCTCAGATTTTTTGGAATTAGAATAATTTATAATTATCAAAATAAATTAACTTTACAATTTAATTTGACAGATTTGCGTTAATAAACAAATGCATAAACCAATATTTGTCTAAAGTACGTTATTGTTTTCATTGCTGACTAGATCATTGATTTCCATGGCAAACCACGCTTAAACTTTGACTTGTATTTATTCTCAAAAATTTTCCATATTTTTTTCATATACATTTTGATATAGTCGGGATGATCAAAAAATATGAAACTGCTTTTTAGAATTTTTGACTTAAAAACAAAATCCACTGAAATCTGGCAAACTGACATTAGGATATTTAATAAATTCATGAAAAAGTATGGAAAGCATGAATTCGTATGGGAACCAACTACACCACCTTTGTATATAAATACCAGAAATTTAAAAAAGTAAACATTAATCTCGTTTATAGAACTACATATCCACAATCGGTTCCTAAGCTGTCTATATTTCTACATTTGCCCAAGCATGCCAGAACCGTTAGCAGAATACTTCGTACTATTATCCGTACCTATTATTTTTATTGTCACGTGTTTCCAAAGCACCCTGTATACTTTCTTTTTTATATCGAGAGGAACATGCCATGCATTTTTAATGTATTTTAATTATGAATAGTGAATATACAGACATGAAAAGGTTTTATCTAAGTATCGAACTCGCTCCAATCAGATATCAGAGTTAATTGTTGGACTTGTGCTTTAAAACGACAATTTCATATAATAGCACATTCTTTTGTTAGTTACTATTTATCTTATCAGGTTAGTGGAAGTAGGAAATCAATAAATGCTTCGCTTCAGTTGTTAGTGTGATAGCTGTATTAATTCAAGTCTATAGTATAGGGCGTTTCAGAACTGTACAAAACTGTTGCGGTCCGTCTTATAAAAACCACTAATCTGAGGTTAACTTTAATTCGTTGTTGAAACAAACGAAAGTGCATCAAAACATTAGTGCTTATGACATTTTATTCATTGGTAAACAAATTTTGATGCGCTTTTGTTTATTTTAACAACGAATTAAAGTTAACCTCAGATTAGTGGCCTTTATAAGACTGGTCGTTAGTGTTTTAAACTAAAGCAGGTAAAATTGTTTATCTAGCCTCAATATGGTTTAGTTTTTAAAAAGTAGGGCATTAAACCTTTCTAAGTAGATTCTCCAGGTGGTTTTGTGGTAACTTACCTCAACAACAAGCCCATATTAGAGGTACGCTAATAAACATTTTTATCTGTTGACGGAATTTTAGAACAATTATACCAGCAATAAAGCTATCCCTAGCAATTGACTGTTGCGTGGAATTGTCCTTTTAATCACAAATCTGTGTTTGTCCTGATGTAGGAATGTATAATTCAAATGTTTATGTTTTACCTTCCTGTACAAGCACAAATTATGTTATAACAGTTTTCGAGTGTCTTAAGTTTTCCATTAAATCATAGATACTACTAAAATTATTTATTTAAAAAATGTATAAAGTTATCGTATTTATTTGAAACAATGAGATCACTGTTTGTGTAAATAGATTGATTTAACACTGGCATCATATTATTTAAATCAGACTGAAGTAGTTTGTTCCCTAAGAAAACCTTAAATTGTGCCAGTGTTGGAATTGTCTATTCTTTGACTCTTGTAATTTATTTAATTATAGTGAACATTACTCAGTATGAAGTCTCTGAGATTTTGAAATATTTAACCCAACCATTTTTGTATTTAATGTGATGAATAAATTATACTAATTGCTATGTTATCTTATTTGCCATTTTGTATAATGTAATGTGGTCAAACCGGTTAGTTAAAGTTTGCACTTTGAACTCCGAAAATGAGTAGAGGCCATGGTTTCTAGTTCTAATGAGTTTTAAAGGCATAAGTGAATTGAAGATGTAAAGTTGTACATACATTTTATTATATTTCAGATATGTTCGCTCAAGCTACATCACAAATTAGCTCACGATAGCAATATACTAAAACATAAATAAGAATTTTGGGTACATATTATATGCTATGTAAAGAACGTATGAGCGAATATATTAACACAGAATGCACTACCATGTCATAATTGTACAAAGCCATAATATATATAATGTTATGGTAGCCTGGCAAAATAGAAAGTTTAAATAATTTTATAAAATGCCACTATCTAAATAACTCATCGGTGGATGCTAATGGTTTATTTTTACTGAATTTAATTTTATTTTGCTCGGCTATTTGGTAAGAACACTAAATGAAAAACCAAGTTTAGGTACTTAATCATGAGAAATATTGTGCACATTATTTATTATAAAATGTTAACATGGCAGCCTTACCATATTTTTTATACAAGCATTTCTTTTATAATGGTATCACAACTATTCCATATTTTCCTCATCTTTACGTTAACTTATTTCAGGTATCAAATTGATGTTTTGAAAAATGAAATTGTAAAATAAAATTGTATTCGTTATATTTAGATAATAAATATAAGTAAAATAGATGCAGTTTTTTAATATTATATATTCCCACCACTTAGTTATCATCTGTGCTACTAATCACTTCAGATCTCAATCTGTCAGCTAAAGCCTTCCTAATTTGCAACTGCTGATGCTCCATATTTGCGGAGTTTCCAGTTAATACAGCTTCTGCCACTTTTGCTGATTTTGGTCGACTCTTGGATTTATCCTGTGTGGAGTTACCTACATCTAAGTGCTTCTTACGGGCCTCTTTTTTCAAAGCAACCAGTTTATCTCTTTGCGCCCTTAAGTATTCTTGACGTTTTTTTAGTTCAACTCTATCAATCTAAAAAAGTAAAAAACTCAAATAATGCCGCACTGGAGTCAAAAGTGCTTACTTCCGTTGCTATGGGTTTTTTATCGAACGCAATTTCATCTTTAGTAGGTGCGGCCGTTTTTGTATCTGCACTTTTATCATCTGTACTAGCAGCTTCAGGTGGAGGTGATTCTTCCTTTGTTTTTGTAGTCAAAAAATCAGTTTGTGCTTTTGAAGTTTCTTCTAAAATGAAAATCGTTATCGTTACTATCTCAGCTTTTTAAACTTCAAATACCAATGGTTTTTAATGTTTGCTGAAGAATTTGTTTCTCTTCTTGAAGGTACTGAACTTCCTCGTCCACATTTTGAGGCTCCTGTTCAGAAGTTTCTTCCAACGGAAACTTCCTAAAATTTGTATTGATAAGTTTGTTATTGTGCTTGATGAAAAATATTACTTAATAACTTCCTCCATTATTTCTTCCTCTAGATCAATTGGTTTTTCATGGGCTTCTGGCGAAATTTCAGCTTTTGTTTCGCCAGTAACATGTGGCAGTCCTTTGTGCGGAATGAAAGACTGAGGTGTAACACCGTATTTTTGCTCGATTAGTTCAAGTGCTTGCAGTTGCAGTTCCACATTACGTTGGGTCATCATGCGCTTGAACATTTCGTAGTCATTTGCAGCCCATATTTGCTCAAAAAGGCTCTAAAGATGTCGCCATTAATATAACGCATTTTTAAGAATAAACAGTACTTACATGGTCAAAATGCTTTGGAATAAATTCAAGGTGGCCTCTATTACACGCTTCCTCAAACTGTGCAGGTGTTATTCCTATATCTTCCATATAACTTCCAAGCATCAAGTCGACCTGGATTGTTTTCAATTGCATTTAATATACCACAAATCAATAAGAATTGATTACAAGAAATAATAATGTATTGTATTAATTTTGGCAATAATTACTTACCAAATTTTTATATTCTTCAAATATCTTTTGATATTCGGGATTATCAGACGTGTTAGCTTCAAAAACTACAAAATATTGCAATGAAACTGGAGGCTATTTAAAATCAAGTATGTTTAAATATACTTAAGGATTTTTCTTCAATAAAGCTTTGTAAAGGTGCATTCCAGACAGGTCCGTTTAAAAAACAAACCAAAGAATCGAAAACCCAAGAATTATCGCTTTCTTCCATATTTCCTTTTCAGCTAATGTTTCTTAATGCACTGTTACTGGTATTGAATATAATGTGAATTCGTAGTAATGTCTGTGTTTACATAGCTAGGTTGCTATAGTTACCAGCATAACAACTAAACTCATTTACATTTATAATGCTTATTTGTGTACATGAAATGAACAGAGCGACGTATTCAGGGCACTTATTTCCGGGAACATTACGTAAATATCCAACAGGTGAAAGTTTTTCACTCATAGTGTTTTGGTACAAAAGGCTAGCTGGTAATAACGTATGTCAGATATTGGGTTGTGTTACTACCAAGTGGATCTTACTGGGTATTGATGTAATAAGAATATTATAATCAATACTTTTCTATTTCAACAGAAACTTTTTGTAAGGAGCTGCTTGCTATTTTATGCAAGATCGTTATGTGGATTGCTGCTTATTTATTCGTAGTTATAGGTACTAAATTTCTTCAGTTCTTTCATGAAGAAATTTATTTAAATAGTAATATAAAACATACATTTCCATTCCAACATAAATAATAACGGGTTCACACCTTTTACGCATGAAAATTGGCCTTGGATTTTTGTTATTAACTTGTACATGAACAGAACTAATTTTTATTATGTTATAAATAACGTGCTGTCATTTGACAGATGGACTGGAAATATTTAAAATTAAAGTATTCTTACAACGTTACTGTAATTAATTAAATTGTCTTCAATTATGCAATTACTAAAACTGAATACCTACATAGATAAAAATTACTAAAATTCCGTATTATATTCTACTTAAATATGGTAACTTTGCATTTGAAGGTGTTTTATCGTGTTTTCCAACCAATACCAAGTTTCAAATAAGCATGCAATACTTGGAACTAAGTAGTAATCATATCTATGGCTGTGATTGGTCAAAACAAAGTCATCATTACTAACATCTGAATTTTTTTTTTTTTTCAAAATTGTCATTTGGTATTAGGTATGACTCCTAAAAATTTAAAAAGAAAACTAATAAATAGTGAACTAATAACAATGTTATTTGAATTATATAGACAAAATTTTTGCAAAACAAGCTGTCAAACTTATATTTTCTTAAAGTATAAAACAGTTTTAAGGTCATTAGATCAACACACTAAAGTGTAAGGTACGAGGCTTGTTCAATTGAAACCCATCTTTGGTCAGGTTAGCCTTGGAAACAATTGTAATCACTCAACTGACGTTTTGCAATGTTAGTTGTGTTTGTAAACGTCACACTGATTAGTTCCTATCATTTGTATTTGACAGCGATTTTCACGACAATGCTCGGCCTCATGTTGCCAAAGTAGTGAAAGAAAATCTACAACGAAAGAAATGGAGGATATTAGAGCATCCACCCTATAGTCCCGATTTATCGCCCTGCGATTTTCACATCTTTGGGCCACTGAAAAAGGCGTTAAAAGGTAATCGTTTTCAGTCGGACGAAGAAGTACAAAATGCCGTAAAAGAATTCTTCAAGCAGCAGCCACAAGAATTCTTTAAGCAGGGTATACATCGGTTGGTGAAACAATGGGATATGTGCCTTAATTGTAGTGGTAATTATTTGTAAATATATTTGCCAATAAATTTTTTCTGGACCAAAGATGGGTTTCAATTGAACAAGCCTCGTACTATTATATATTGACCCTTCACGCTAGCTGACGGCGTATGAGTCGCTCATCATCCTGAGCTCTTCCGATTCATTTTACACGGTGAATCACTCCGTATTTCTCCACTAGTTCTTACCCTTAGAGGTCTTTGTGTGTTTTGGCTGCTTCAACAATTTTTCTCCATTTCTTTCTTTCCATTATCTTGTCCTTCCATTGTGTTATCTTCATTTTCCGTATGTCTTGCATTACTTGGTCTTCCCATCTGTTTTTAGGCCGTCTTCTTGGTCTTGTTTCTTCTGGTTTCCATCTTAACATTTTAGATATTAATGCTTCTGAATCCTTTCTCTGTATGTGTCCAAACCATCGTAGCCTCTGTGATTTTATGAACTTGACAATGTCTTCTTCGCCCATTCTATGTCTTATTTCATGGTTCATCAGAGGTCTGTATTCTCCATCCTGTAATCTCTGGGGTCCTAGTATTTTCCTGAGTATTCTTCTTTCTAGTATTCTAAGTTTTTCTTCGTCATTACTAGAGAGGCACATTGTCTCTGCCCCATAAGTTATGACAGGTCTAATTGCTACTTTGTATATTTTTGTCTTAGTTGTTTTACTTAAATCTTTGTCCCGTAGTAGTTTCTGATATTTCCAGTATAACTTGTTCTCTGATTTTATTCTTTCATTTATTTCTAGTTTCCTTTCATTTCTTCCATCCACCATTACCCCTAGGTATTTAAAAGTGTCAACTCTTTGGAATGTATAGTTGTTTATCTGAATTTCTGTTACAGTTACGAATCTTTGTCTAGAACTTATCATATACTTTGTTTTTTCTTGATTAATGCGCAATCCTATTCTTTCTGCTTCTCTCGATAGCCTCGATGTTGCTGTTACTAAGCTTTTTTTGTCTCTACATATTAGTGCCAGATCGTCGGCTTACCCAATTAGCTGCACTGAACTATGTGTTATTGTCTTCTTGATCTCTGTGTCTCTTATAACCCCCTCTAGTGCAATATTAAAAAGTGTTGTGGATAAGCTGTCTCCTTGTCTCACTCCAGTTTCTATGTTGATGTTTTCTGTTTTTCCATCTCTTGTTATAATGGCTGCTGTTGAATCTTTCATAGTCATCTCAGTTAATCTGATCAGTTTGGCTGGTATTTCCATTTTTAGCATTTCCTTAACAAGTTGGGACCTATTTATGGAGTTGAAGGCTTGTCGAAAATCGATGAACAATATATGCAGATCTATATCATGCTCATGTGATTTCTCAATTATTTGTGTTAATATATTAGTACAGGCGCCAGGGAAATCGTTAATAGGGCTTTACGTGCAATTCTTGGTACCAGCATTTTGGGTTAATGGGTGGGTGGGGGGCTGTGCTCTGTGTCTAACTTTAAGTTTTCGGATCGATCGGAGAAATTGTTTTTCCGCAATATCGGAAGAAGTGTTGAAAACGGTTTTTTAGCAATTTCTCGTTTCCTGTTGCTCTGATGCTGAAATTGCATCAATACAAGTTTGTAGTTTATGAAATTCCTCACAACTTTTGGAAATACCTTTTTCTCGTGCGCTCAACAATTCAAAAGTTGTTACCCCATAAAGCCAAGAATTTAAGGGTTGAAATGGGTTTTACGTAAATATATCGCTTTCAGTTAATCCTACGATAAAAAATACTCTTATATTTTTTGTAGAACAACTAATTTGCATAAAATTTGTGTATGAGTATTTTTCCATTTGGACAATTATTTACCGTTCTACAGCGCCGCAAATGTCGCAAGTCACGTAAACCGTACATTTAATGTGCACTTTCGAACGGCCCTGTTCCTTTGAGGTACAGTTTGTAGCACGTCTTTTTATGTGGTTTCCCCGATATGCCTACTCCACGAAGTGTATTTCTAACAGTCTCACACTTCCCATGGTCTTTTTGATGGACCGGGTTCTGCATCGTTGATCCCACTCATTGCAGAATCGTTGATTTTATGGCCCTTGTCAAGTTGTGTTTCCTTTGAAAAGAACTCGGAAAGAGAAAATATGTCGTCGTCGTAATTTATGTGATATTCGTCAACATCTATAGTAAGCATTCTGGAGAATTCCTGCACGTTCTCACAGGATTCTCCGGAGGGAAGCAAATGGCGGTGCACTTTAAATCCGCTTTGCGACAGCCATAGGCCTTACCACATTTGGTCTTGCACCGGCATGAAATTAATTTTATTATTGCAAGAGGCGCGGGAGGCTTAGTGCTAGGCACCTGTAACCATTGTCACCCAGGACATCAACATATTGGTCCTTCTGACGGCACTAGGACGAAACTGTGCAAACGTTTTTCTTTGCAAGCCCGGAAAACCGAATACGAAGGAACAGCATTACTCTACATCATGCGTGAAACACGGCGATGCTGTATCAAAGCATATCTTGTTCTTGCATGCATTTTCTGGTTGTGATACAACATCGGCTGTTTACGGTATGGGCAAAGTGAAATTTCTTAAAACCCTAGAAAAGACACCTACCCTGGAATCTGCAGCGAATCACTTTGTACAGAAAGATGTAGACGCGGATATCATCGCATTAGCGGGAGAGCAATTTTTTATTGCGTTGTACGGTGGAGACATCCATAAAGACAAGTCAATCAACTTGCTGCGATACAAACACTTCGCGAAATCCCTTGTGAAGTCAACGTTTAATCTGGCATCCCTGGCACCTACAAAAGACACGGCCAGGATGCACGCATTCCGTACATACCATCAAGTTCAATCCTGGCTTGGAAATGACACTCTACCGGCGGAAAGATGGGGCTGGAAGAAATGTGGCCGTACGTTTACACCGGTGCCTAGCACTGAGCCTCCCGCGCCTACTGCAATAATTAAATAAATTTCATGCGGGTGTAAGACCAAATGTGGAAAGGCTTGTGGCTGCCGCAAAGCGGGTTTAAAGTGCACCACCATTTGCTCCATATGCGCCGGGGAATCCTGTGAGAACGTGCAAGAAATCTCCAGAATGCTTGCTCACAGATGAAGACGAATACCACACCAGCTACGACGATGACATATTTTCTCTTCCCGAGTTTGTTTCAAGGGAAACACAACTTAACAAAGGCGACAAAGTCGACGATTCTGCAATGATTGGAATTGACGATGCAGAACCCGGCCCATCAAAAAGACCAAGGGAAGTGTAGAAATACACTTCGTGGATTAGGCCTATAGGCGAGACCACGTAAAAAAAACGCGCCACAAGCTGTACCTCAAAGGTGGTGTGGAAAACAGTTGGTGCGACACACTCGAAGGAACAGGGCCGTGCGAAAGTGCACACTAAATGTACGGTTTACGTGACTTGCGACATTTGCGGCGCTGTAGAACGGTAAATAATTGTCCAAATGGAAAAATACTCATACACAAATTTTATGCAAATTAATTGTTCTACAAAAAATATAAGAGTATTTTTATCGTAGGATTAACTGAAAGCGATATATTTACTGAAAACCCATTTCAACCCTTAATTTCTTGGCTTTATGGGGTAACAACTTTTAAATTGTTGAGCGCACGAGAAAAAGGAATTTCCAAAAGTTGTGAGGAATTTCATAAACTACAAACTTGTACTGATGCAATTTCAGTGCCAGAGCAACAGGAAACGAGAAATTGCTGAAAAACCGTTTTCAACACTTCTTTCGATATTGCGGAAAAACAATTTCTCCGATCGATCCGAAAACTTAAAATTAGACTCAGAGCACAGCCCCCCACCCACCCATTAACACAAAATGCTGGTACCAAGAATTGCATGTAAAAATTCCCTGGCGCCTGTACTATATGTACTGCGTCTATAGTCGATCTTCCTCTTCTGAAGCCTTGTTGGTATTGTCCAAGCTCTGTATATATCGTTAGTCTGTTTCGTATAATTGTCGTTAGTATTTTATATGCTGTATTAAGTAGCATGATGCCTCTGTAGTTTCGACAATCCGTAGGGTTGCCTCTTTTGAATAATGGGGTTATATATCCATTTTTCCAGTCTGATGGTATAGATTTGCTTCTCCATATTCTGACTATCAGGTTATGTATCCGTTTTAATAAGTCTTCTCCTCCGTTTATTATCAGTTCGTTATTAATCTCGTCTGGTCCTGCTGTTTTATTTGTTTTTAACTGTCTTACTGTTTCTGTAAATTCTTCATATTCCGGTATATCTACTTCCGTATCTCTATCGTCTTTTATTTCTTCCTTTTCCTCGTCGATGTTTAAGTTCTTGTTTCTATATAGTCTCGTGAAATGGTCTTCCCAGTCTTTTTTATTTATTTTTGCTATTCCTACTGTTTGTTTTGGGTTGTATTGCTGTCTTATATATTCGAACAGTCTTCTGTTATCTTTGTTATTAAGTTCTAGCTTTTGCATTTGATTACGGATCCATTGTGTTTTTTTCTTTTTATATAGTTTATTAGCTTCTTGTTTTGTTTTCCTGAGTCTGTATATGTTACATTCTTCATCGAACCATTCTTTTGACTGTTGACCCTCTCTTCGACCCAGTATTTCATCTGTTGCTTTTATTATATTGGATTTGATATTGTTCCATTCTGTTTCTATGTCAGCTTCCTCATAAGTTTGGAATTTATTAGTAATAGCCCTAGAGTAGTTATGTTTTGTTTCTTGCAACCCTAGTTTGTCTATGTTCCAGCATCTTCTCCTTTTCTGCTTATTATTAGTTATAATAAAATCATTATCACACTTCAACTATTATAATCCAATAATGAGCTTTAGCTCTTGGATATGTAAGTATGAAATAAATAAATAAATAAATAAATTCATGTTTCTAATTATTTTCATTCTTAGATTAGCTATGACCAATATGTGGTCTGTATCGCAGTTTGCTTCTCTATATGACCTTACGTCGTGTACCGTTTTTGCCCATTTCTTTGAGATTAGTACATTGTCAATTTGATTACCAGTCGTTTTCCCTGGCAGGAGCCAAGTTATCTTATGTTCTGTTCTATGCTTAAATTTGGTACTAACTATAAACGTGTTTGTTACAGTAGCCAGGTTACAAAGTTTTGTTCCATTTTTGTTTGTGTCTTTGTGAATTGTTTCCTGTCCTGCTATATCTCTATTACTGTGTTCCTTCCATATTTTTGCGTTAAAGTCTCCGACAATCAGAACTATATCATTTTTTGGAATGCTTTTGCAAGTTTCTTCTAATTTCTCATAGAAGAATTCCTTCTCTTCATCCTCCGCTTCTTCTGTCGGTGCTGATGCATTAATTATTGTCAAGTTTGCCTGCTTGTTTTCCATACGCACATAAGAAATTCTTCCATTTACGGCTTTGAATTGAATAACATTTCTTCTTAATTTATTATTTATCATTATATCTGTTCAATTCCTACCTTGTTTCGTTTCCCCGGAATAATATAAAGTATATTTTTTCTTCTCAATCTTACCCTTATTTTTCCATCTTAGCTCCTGTAGAGCCAAAGAGCATTCTTTGGTAGAGCTAATATTTATTTCCTGTTTCATTAGTGTTTGTTCTTGCTTCAGCTCCTTCATCTCAGCATTGATTGTATCTAATTTATTTTCTATTCTCATATTTCTAGCTTCCATTTCATCTAGTTTTGATAGGATTTGTTCTAGTGCTCTCTCCGTATTTATTTTTAATAATACTAATTCTTGTTGGTTACTTAAAGTACAATAAAGTTTGTTGAAGCGTAAAGAAGTGCCCCAGCAGTCCTGTCTTTCACGGTTATGTGTTTCTTCCTGCGTCGCGATAAGAGTATGACCCGGATCAACTCTGCGGAGATCGCACTCTTCTCGCCGTGTATTCTGCGTTCTGTGCTCGCTATTCAACTTTTCGTGGGCGCTATATGCCACCGGTGATACTGCTACATGTACGATGTGTTGCCTAAATTTTATTTCAAACTCAAACCATGCTTATTTACAGCTGTTTAAATTTAAAGGTCACACTTCTCTAATCTCTTGTGTAAGGTACTATTAGTGATTTTTTTATATATATCCTTGTCGCATAATTTTCTCCAACTGGGGATAAAAACAAAATCTAACAATAATTTGACTTTACAGCAGTGCCTTTACACCAAAAAGAAAATCCCCAAAAACTAGTGTTTCCCATATTGCACTTGGAAAATTTGTATTTGTTATTTTTTTCTCAAAATTTTCTTACATTCTCACGTGAGGAATGGAATGGCTGTACCTTATACTTAGTGAATTAATCTAGTGACATTTCTGAGTTTGAGTTTAGAGCGTCATATACTGCATTTTTATTTGAAATTTACATACATTTGGAAATCATAAATTCAAATTTAAACCTCGTTTAAACCATATATGTATTATTCTATATTGCTAGTAGCGTCTAGGAACGGGCGAAAACATTACGGCGCCGACATAATCTCTCTCTGAACACTACGTGTCTCGTGCGCATGCCTGAGAATTTGAACTCCGCCTTTAGAAGCGAATTTTAAACTTGCACACAGCTCACCAAGCACGTAGAAGATTTGGTTGTCTGTCTCCCTTACGCTGTGACCTCTCCACTTACAGGCACTGGCAATATAGAAGTAATACCTACATATTATCCATTCACAAAACTCATGAACTGTCAATGTCAAATTTTTTAAATATTTGCTGAGTGTACCTGGCAATTACAGTTTTTTTGGGAATGTACAGGGTGGCGCAGAGGAACGGGAAATTTTGAAATAATCATAATAAACCAATGAATTGTACAAAAAATTTTTTAATGCTCAAAATGTGTTGGTCAAGAGTGGAAAAATACATGAGAAATGTTGGAAATAAGAATAAAGTTAAAAATCACTTTTTAAAAATCACATCAGTTAAGTGCTGTTGTACTTCGGATCTAGTGATTTCTAGTAATATTTAAAGTTAAGGTTATGTTACATGTGTCAAAAGTCAAAACTATTTTCTTCTAGTTTTTCCTTGTAATAATCAACTATAGCCTTTTTTCTCTTTCCAATAATATAACCCCCTTTCGTTTCTGTTCCATTGCAATTGAAGTGTATGCACAAAAATTAAAGAATTTGGGAGACTATTCAATTCACCTGTCATCTGTCAAAAAGTGACCAATGAAAATCCAGAATTTTGACGTTTCTTGACCAATCAAAGAAATATCAGTCGATATATCTTCCTAGAAGGTATTCAAGTGACTATTCAACACTAACATATAAGCCAATCACATTGCAGACATTTGCTTTTTTCAACCAATAACAGCAGTATATCACTGACTATTCCCCTCAGATAATATAAACCAATCCCATCAATCAATTTTCAAAATTTGAATCAATCAGAGTCGAATACAGCGAATATTTTGCACTAGTGCAATACCCGGGTATTTGCACAAGTGCAATATCGAGTATTTGCGGGAAGACGAGCAAACCAGCTAGGTACACAAGAAATTTCAGAAAGAAAACTGAAAACTCTTTAAAAATTAATAGTGTGGTATACAAAGGATGACATATCTTCGAGGAATAGTCTTGCAATATTCCCCACGTGCATTCTGTATAATTCGAGTATTTCTCTCGAACGCTTCGCGTTCTCGAAAAATACTCGAATATACAGAATGCACTAGGGATATAACTACTGAATATTGGGCACCATGCAAAATATTCACAAAACAATGTACGTACTCAAAAATAAATAGCCTTGTTGCGAAGTAATGCTTAGCAACGATGTTCTGTCCTTAGTGATATCGCTAGGTTACGTAACACTAAACCCCAACAAACTGTGTAGCTTGTTTTAAAAATTTTAAAATGCTGTGTTTTGGAAGTATTCCCCTGAATTTAATTGAGAATGAATAATTATATTAATTGTTGGATTATTTTTCAATAAAGTTAATCGTTATGTATTAATATTGTTAAATAGTCGTTCCAAATACCACTCGCAGTGGATATATTTTTTTTAAATATTTTGCCATTTCCATAGGAATTATTGCAAATTTCACTCAACAAAATCACATTTAAATGTCACTCGCCTTCGGCTCGTGACATTTTTGATGTGATTTTGTATCGTGAAATTTAAACGCAATAATTTACATGGAAACGGCAAAATATTTGTCAAAAATATATCCACTGCTTGTGGTATTACCCTTGACTATTTTAAACAAACGTGATTTTTATTAGAAAAAGTCAATATTAGTGTGCTGTTACTATAGAAATCACGTAGTTTGTTGCTAGATTTACTGAAAATTAATTTGAAAAAGTAGTTTGGTTCATTAAATAGTCCCTCGAATACCATTCTTAGTCAAAGTTAAGTAGATTATTTTTGCGGTGGTATCACTACTCATGTCCATTGCGCTTGGGATTAGGACTCGTGCTATCGCACTCGTCCTAATCGTACCAAAGCGCAATGGACATTCGTGACACCACCGCAAAAATAGTCGACATAACTTTGACTACTCATGGTATTATAAGTGATTATTTTTTTACAAGAAAGTGTTTTCAAGTTTTTAAATTTCAAACATTTCAGTGCTGCCAAAATCAGCAAGCAGAAGTTCCATAACAGAATTTAAACAAGGTACCAACTTGACAGCGTTTTTACAGTTCACGAGTTTTGTGAATGGATAGTATATGGTTTAAACACAATAAAGTTGGGGAAACTTCCATGGCCAACCTTCATGCAAAGAAGATGTGAACAAAGTTTGTTTGTTATGGACAAGATGTAGGCATGTGGAGTACCAGGTATCTTAGACACCAACACAACTGCTATCATCAAAGTGTAGGGTGACCACCTTTTGGAAAAGCTAGCTCGGAACATTTGACACTTATTTATGTATATTGACGATAGCTACTAACCAATAGAAAAACATCTTAATACATTACATATATAAATGTTCAAAAATAAGAGGGGCGCGGTTCAGGAAAGAAGACTAAATGATTATGGTTTATTAGAAACCAAAATATCTAAGAAAAACAACATTAACATACAGTGAAGTTCATTTATAATGCAAAATGACCATATTGGGCGCATTCAGACAACACAACCGTTGAGTGAGCGCTGAGCAAGTGCTCAGTTTGAACGATGTAGGTTTGCTGAATGGTCTTTTTCAATTTACGTTGAGCTAACTGTCAATGTGGTTTATTTTAACCTATAAATACAGCTGAATGTTGTGTTTTTGTGTTAAGAGTTACAAATCAACTGTAATGCGTGAAATAAATAATGTATTTACATTTTTATTCGAATTTACAAATAAACCAATCTATTATGAGCGATGATACTGTCAATAACGAATTAAAATGTAATATCTTTATATTTTGTTCAAATGAAGGAGTAAACATTATTTGATGAGATTAGTAAGATAAATTGAAGAGTAAATAGTGTAGTAGGAAAGTAGGTAATTATGTAGGGACTATCTAACAATAATTACCTAATAATCTTTATTTAAATAAGTTTTGCGCTGTAAACACGTCTATTTTACTGAGCTGTTTCTGATCAGTGAGCGGTTTTGAAATGCGCTACATAAAATGGCGACCACTACGATTGAGCGGCTAAGTGAGCGGTCGCATTCAGGGAAGTTTCACTTAACAGTTGTACAACTGTTGTGTCATCTGAATGCACCCATTGCAAGTTAAATGATCCGCCCACTTTATCATTGGAATACAGGCAACCCATTATACACTAATTTAAAAATGTCATTTATGTATTATTTATTGCACGGCCTGCCGCATTATGTGGTTTATTGTGTTGTCACCTGTCAGATTATGCAAGGTGTTTTTTTAAATTTTAATAAAGAATTAAGATTTAAAACTAACGATTTATTAAACATGATTTATACATAAGGCTGCCAACTATTGAGGGTATCAATGCGGGACATGATGTAATGGGACTGAATTGTTTCACCGGAGCTTCTGTTTATATAAACACGCTAGAGTAAAGCTGAAATGTAACTTTTTATATTGTACGACGAGTGAACTACAAAGTACGAATTTTTCAATGTGTATTGAATAGGAATTTGTACAAAACGTCAGTTTAAAACAAAATTCCACTTCAACCTCTAAAAATAGAATATGTAGTGATACAAAATTACTAAAAATTAAAATGCGAATTTTGTATTGAAAACTCATTATACGAGGTTAAAATTGGATTCTGGGTAAATTTTTCTAGTACCTTTTTTCGATATCTAACGTATTGCAAAATATCTTAGAATTCGCTATTTTTGCGAAATTACAGTAGGCTGGGTTTACACCTAACAGGTGAATTGTGTGCCCTAAGAAATTCAGCTCATGAAGTTCTACCTCTGTACCGAAATTCAAATATCTACTTTCAAAAATAAATTAAATACTGGGGTGTCTTCATCTTAAATGCGACACACGTACGAGAAAGAATTGCATGGACAATATACTAAGGAATGCGGGATTAGCGGGATGCATTAGACATTTTGCGGGACGATTTCAATGCATTATTTGAATGTGGGACCAGTACTGCTATTGCGGGACTGTCCCACACAATGCGGGACGGTTGGCAGCCTTATTTATACAGACGAAGAAAAATAAAAATGTGTATAATGTATCACTCCAGATTATCATTAGGTAATGTTAGGAATCATTTTAGTGTAAAGTATTCTAACACACCAGTCTCTAATGTGTCTGCAATATCAAGAACAGTTAGGAAATTTGCAAGTTTTATTACTAATATCGATTATTATAACAAAATCATACAAAACGCAATAAATCAAATAAACTTCTTGTATTATTCCGCAATCAGTTTTTTTTATTCTATAGAACATTTTTCCAAATTACTCGAAATTACATCACGTAGATTTATTGAATTTTGCACTATTGCTTCTGAACTGAAAGCGCAGTTATTTATACCACTTCCATTTATTTACATACATTATTTTATTTTTTAAATTAAACAATAAATTACTTAGACAGGACTTTCTAAGACATTGATGATTCGTATACTTTATGAAACGTTAAGTAGGTGTCTTCTTAATCCAGTTTTTCTTAAATGGTATCCACTGTTTTTCGGATCCTAGGTCTTGGTCAACGGAGAATTTGCATGCATTTCAAGAATCACATACACAGTATCGACAATCCGTAAATACTTATTTAGTGTTTTACTATGAACGGCAAGGTTATAGGACCAATATTTATAGATGATTCTCTAAATAGTGCCAAATACTTGCATATATTAATGAATATTAATATTAATTAATGGAGGCTGCCCTTATTGTACCAGGGAGTTAGTTCATTATCTTAATGTCACACTTCCTTTGTGGATTGGAAGACAGGGCATTATCAATTTGCCTCCGAGGTCTCCCCATTGCCATCCAAATGACTTTTCTATGGGGGTTATTTGAAGAATAAAATTTATACAGTAGAGCTAGCTGAAAATTTCGATACATTAAAAGAGACATTAATTAATGAATGTCAAAACATACCTGTTAATTTCGTTAATAATTTCATCACAGAATTTAACAATCGTTTAGCCTTCTGTTTGGAAATGCAAAGTGGGCACTTGGAGCAGTTATGATAATACTCGTAATTGTTTGCTGCTGTTCCTATTTCTTCATTTGTATATAATCACTCATGGTGTTGGAAAACACTTGCGTTGCAAATTTAACCCTCATTCGCTGGAAAGTATTGGGGTAGATGTGGGCATCCATGATTTTTACAGCTGCTCGAACAGTACAAGAAGATTTATCTATTTTGTATGCCTCTTCGATATCTTTCCAAGAAACTTTCTTGCCCTCCACGTAAAAATCCTTTGATAGAAGATTATTCCGTACGCTTTTTATCAAGTGCGGTACGTCATATATTGCAAAAATTTTTGCGTCGCAGACAAAAAAATACGGCTGTTCTGCAGTAACTCCTAGATTTAAAAATGCAGCTCTATTTGTAGCAGCTTGGTCACTAGTAACAGCACGCACTTTAAGTCCTATTCTTTGTAACTCTTCGATGTTTTTAATAATGAGGGAAGATAGCTCTCCATGTTTAATGGTACCTGAAGAAACATAAAAGCTGACAGGAATCTTCCATTTGTGAATAAGTCCTCTTGCCATAAACACTAGTGCATGACTAGCGATTTTGCTTTTCCGTCCAAGATGTCCTAAATCTTCGAAACCTTCAATCATATCTTGGCGTGGATTATATTCTAGACCTTTCTTTAAATGCATTTCGTCAAGTAATACGACACACTGTTTTTCATCATCGGTCATGCTGTTAACTTTAACAGCCAGTTTTTTCATTAGTTCCGTACTGGTGCCTGTATGAAGTTGGTTTAACTGTAACCATGAAACTATTGTAGATTTGGAGGGCATAGTAAATTTTAATTTTTCTCTCATAAAAAAGTAGAGGGCTGGAGATTTGTGGTACATATTTAAGGTCAATTCTTTTTCAGCTTCTGTCCAAGGTTGTTTAGATTTGTGAGAAAGTTGCATATTTACAAAGACGCGAACGGTTTTTGGTTTCAAGCCCAGTGCATCTAAATTAGCCCCCTTTCGTGCACATTGCTTCTTCATACGGTAAATTTGTGAATTTTTTGCCGCCACTTGTCTTCGCAGTTTTGCAATTTTTTGATGTAGCACAGCAGAACTACGGCGCTTTCTTGTTTTGGTAGGTGTTGGCATTTCTAACATGGCCTGTTGAAATATGGTTTTTAAAAATAAAACATACCTACTAATAACAGAAAAGATTTTCATGCTGTAGGCTCCATTAAAATGCTTTACAAGCTCGTTGTTTTGCCTACATATTTCTACACAATTTATCAGAGAATTCAAAACGTCAATAATTTTTCTGTATTTTATGAAACTGCCAACTTTTGTTCATTTTGTGTTATTGAATAAAAACTTCTAAAGAAGTGAAAATTGATCACCCTGTATACTTACTGCTTGGGATTTAGTTTTGATTTAATTAATAAAACTTTAAAAGAAATTTTAACTAATTATACCTTATTTAATTAGTACCTACACGAAGATCGAGCAACAAATTTGGGGAAACTATAAGATTTAAGCCCCTATAATCGGACATCGTGTTAACCTACTATCGATGGAAAATTTAAAAAGTTTATTATACAGTGTGGTGATAAAGTTCTACACAAAATTAATAATTTTGTTATTTAATGTTTTTTGGGAAAACCCTGACACGTCAATTTTATTCTTTAAAAAGTGGACATGGCACCGTCCATAGACTTTCCCATACTGGAAATTGTTCATATTTTCTTTTGCATTTAACAGTATAGTTGTTTTCCTCAAAACGGCTGCTTGAGCGCTATCGTAAAACCCCGCCTCCTAACATGGTTAGGTGAAATTTTCGAAGTCCCTGAAAATCATATTTTGTATGGCATAAAAATTCGATTTTTTTATTTTCTGATTCTTTGAAGCAAAATAGTAACGACAATTAGAATAAACAATAAATTTTTCAAAAATAGAAGGGTGAGGGAGGCTTTTGTTTCTGCGCTATGACGTCATTATTAATTTTTTCAAATGGAAATCCCAGTTCCCCCTTATGTTGATAGATCTCGCCAGTTAAATGGTGATATAAAAAATTAGTACCCCACATAACAATTTTTTGAGAAAAATACACATAAAGTTCAAAAAATTCAGATTTTTTTTAATTAAAATAAAGCACCACATCTGTTTCCTTAGAAACGTTAAATTGTCGACTTTGACACATTTGTGAAACAGTGGTAAATGTTTTAAAATCAAAATTAGGTAGTTTTTGTCATAGCTCTTATTTTCATTAAAAATAAATTCTGAATTGTTTGAACTTCATGTGTATTTTTCTCAAAACAATTGTTACCTACGAGGGGCACTAATTTTTTTACATCATCATTTAACTGGTGAGGAGATCTATCAAAATAAGGGGGAAAATTGAGTCTTTTTAAAAAATAAAATGACGTGTTTCGGGGTTTTCCCAAAAAACATTAAATAAGAAAATAATGAATTTTGTGCGGGACGTTATCACCACACTGTATACAGAACGGGCATTTTTAAAGGAACTAACCTGTATCATAGACGAATCCGGTATGGTATCTGCATCTAATTGCATAGGCGAAGCAATATGATCTTCATCCAAATGAAAAGAGCCCGAACTATACGTCGCTTTACCATAGACCCTTGGCATGATCTCTTTTTTAAATGCGAGTTCTTTGGGCGACACTGGCGATGTTGCGTGGTCAGGTTGCATGGCAGTTTTGTAATTTAAGGGAACAGCATTATGACTCAGCCTATTTTTTCTTGAATTCATAAACTGCTTTTCGGAAAAATGCATGGCACACACAGTTCTTTCACGTAATTGTTCTTCAGATAACGTGAAAAACTGTGGATTGCCACAATTAATCAACCACAAATCGCGTCTTTCTTTTTCTATAGGAAAACGAAAAAAGCTTAAATCGCAGTCGGTTCTGCGATTTCGCTTACATTCAAAATATACGCACGAATTAACCATGATTAAGATTAAGCGTTCGAGTGATCAATTTCGGAAAAGGAAACGTCAAAAGAGTATACGACAACACTGAAGACAAACTTCAGCACAACTGAATGTGAATTTCCAGAAGAAATTCTTATAAGCTGTCCTTTTAATTAGCCTAAGGAATGGGACACGTCTTATCAGGAAAGCACATCAGTAAGGAACGAT
Source organism: Agriotes lineatus (assembly GCA_940337035.1). Lineage (NCBI taxonomy): Eukaryota > Metazoa > Arthropoda > Insecta > Coleoptera > Elateridae > Agriotes > Agriotes lineatus. The sequence goes on from CALNHX010003023.1 coordinate 136,711, forward strand.
GCTAATGAAGAATTAATCGAAAGTAGGTAACGACCTATGACTATTGACTTATTTACGATAGAACTGACCGAAAAACCTATTTTCATAAAACGTAAAACATTTGCCAAACTTTAATATTTGTGGAAAAAATATCAAATAAAAGTCACTAATAATAACTTTTGAGCATATGATTAAACTTTGAGTAGTTAGTAGCTTATTATTTCTTATTGCTGTATGTTTAGAAAGTTTTCACTGCAAATTGTCTTTTGTTTTGTTACATAGCAACCAGAGCACACTATTCATTTGTTTTTACAACTAACACAGTCAAGGCACACTAGATTAAAAAGTGTTTTATAAAATATTTTAAAAGTTTGTGAAAATAAGTATGTGAAACCATACATGAATGAAAAGGGCAAAAATAAGCTTTCCAATGATGCAAAATTTTGATATCCATTCCATTTAAAAAAATGTAAGTTTGGGCTGTACCTCGAAAATTACGAATCAGAAAAATATTAAAGTAGGCCTATTCTGTAGAGCCTACAATTCCCTACAAGCTCTTTTTTGAAAATTGAAATTATATGAAATAATAAAAAAGTTATGCATGGTTGAAAAAATCGACCAGTTTCAGTTTTTCGATTATAACAAGTAGTCTATGCGTTTTTTTCGGAAAAACAGAAGTGTCAATAAATTGGCCTCATAAATGTGCACCTTTTTCCCTATTTGACCGAAGTTGTATCTCTTACCGTTTTCGAGATGCCAATGGTGGCACCTCGAAAATTACTCCACTCTGTATAAAATCTTGTGTATATTTTGAGCGCAAAATCAAATTGCCAATTTCGCTCTTATACAAATAGCTGTTAAAATCATAACTCTGTAACTTCCTTGCAATCTGGCAACGCTGAGACGCGTTCTTGGGAAAAATGCGACAGGGATCTGTAAATGCGTCCCCGACCGTAGCCGTGAACGAGTTCATTAGTACTGGCGGCGGCTGCTTGAGGGCCAGGCAAGAACTGAGGAGCTTTTAAATAATACGCTAATAACCCATAAGGCTGTCCTTCTTCCCCTATCTATATTCTTTGATATAATTCATTTTCGTTATTAAATAATTCTTTTTAACTATGAATACGTTTTATATTGAGGTTAACCTTTTTTAACTAGCTGGTAATGAATGGGCGTATTCCGATGACACAACAGTTGTATAACTGTAATTATTGTTAGATATTACCAAAATAATTACCTACTTTCCTACTACACAAATTACTCTTTAATTTATTTTATCTTTATCGGTGTTGTTTAGACTCTTAACCAAATTAATTATTGTATCGTTAAGAGCTTCACTACCGCACTCAGTGCCTTAATGGATAAATATTACCGCACTCAGTGCGGTAATGAACATTGCCGCACTCTTATTATATAAAAAAAAATACATCGAACCAGAGTGTATCGCTGAAGATAAAATATTGAACAATACACGTTTGCTTATGACATTTAACGAGACTCGTTTGACTGCCACAAAACTCGGCCCACCGCCTTGTTTTGGCAATCAAACTCGTTTGGTTAAGATGCTCATAATCAAACTGGTATCGTTAATATCTATTACTAACCTCATCAAATCATGTTTATTTATTCATTTGATCAAAACAATAAAAATCATTAAACTGCGGTTGCGTCGTTTGAATGCGCCCAGTGTATAATGGCTTGCCTATATTCCAATGATAAAGTGGGTGGACCATTTAGCTTGCAATATGATGGCCATATTGCATTATAAATGGACTTCACTGTATATCAGTAAAAATAGTAACAAAACATCTTTAAATTATATATAAAGATAATCACTTCTTAATTTTATAGATATATTTTTGTCACTCATTGCACCATTCAACATTTTTTGATTTTCGGGAATCATCAATCGTTTGTGAAAATTTTTGCACCTTAATTTATAATTCAGCTTTACCAATAACCCACTTTTTATCAATTCTACTGAACTACAATTCCTTATGTCTGATCAGTGTGTAGCCCTTAGGCTATATTCTCTTTCGACATGAGCATTGGAGCATGGAATACTGAAAATAAAAGTTACTAACTTTTTCAAATTTCGCGTATCTATTTTGTTTCTTCTTCATGTCAAAAATTCCAATGCCCACTTTTTTTCAAGAGTGAGATTGAAATTGTTGGAAGCTTCCTTATAGACCAAGAGCCCATAACACCTAAATTACTAGTCATAGTGGCAAGCACGGTAGGTAGTAAACCTTTTTATATTGCCCAAGTAAGTTGCAAAAACGCAAGTGTGACAGCTGAACTGCGGTCACAAATATTACTGGCAGCTTTCGAAAATTGTTAATAAAATTAAATATTTTTTTAAAGCGGCAAGGCTAATTCTTGTTGTAATCGATAAAGAAGGTCCCTAAACCCCATACGGAAAGTATGTGCCATGCTGATAAGAAGGCTATAGAGTGCCGTCATACTAGGTCAAACTGGTAATTTTTTCGGTGCAAAAAAAAATAATAGCGGCAAGCTTCAATTTTTGTTTACTACTTCATTTAAACGCTAATTATCCAAATATATAATTGCTATACCGCTCGGATTGTTGTATGGGTAGCCATACTGGTACAAACATGTATGATTTTTTGGCCAAAAGTTGTGATAGCGGCAAGTATGGCATAAGCTTTTTTATATATACTGCTCTACAAATGAACTGGACCACGCATAAAAATTGTATTTGTTACATTACGTCATAAGAAATATATACCGGGCGCGAATATTCCGAAACCGAACATAGGCAATTAACATGGGAAAAAGGTTTTTCGCAAATTGCTGCTCCTCGTTTTAACTTAGAGGGTTTATAATGACACCAATCGAAAGAAGATTTTTTTTTCTCATCTAATGATATGCGAATTAATTAATTTTCAGTAGAAATATAACAAGTGCTTGAAAAATTTCCGGAAATATTTGGAAATATGTTCTTCAGCTATTTTTTCAATAAGAGCATGAGTGCATGCCAACTGAAAAAATCCCGACTCCGAAGGAGGAGGGATTTTTTCTTGGAGGCATGCACGAATGCTTTTGTTGAAAAAAAAATAGCTGCATAACATATTTCCAAATATTTCCATAGGGAAATTTGTTGAGCACGCGTTATATTTTGATAGAGAATATCACGAATGAAAAAACACAGTAGCAACAATCAATATCGGCCTACTGACTTTGTTCAGAGCTTCATTGTTTCTAAATACTTTGATGACAGTGACAGAAGTGGAAATTTCCCGGTAAATTTCCGATTATCAATTTTCGCCGTTACCATGGTAACTTTCCAACTAAATTTGCATAAGGGATATTCTTAATTGTATTTCTCATTATTTTATCAAAAATTCGCAATAAATTCAATTCGGAAAATCATGTTGAGCCATGACTCGTAAGACAATAAACAGATTCATTCAAGTGACAGATTCATTATGCCGTTGGCGACTATAATTTTAAGATTTCCATTTTTCTTTACTGAAATCAATTGGAGGGTCCCCTGGAGAGAAGCGGAGCTCCGAGGGCCCCCTTGGAGAGGGGCGAAGCCCCGGGGGCCCCTTGGAGAGGGGTGAAGTCCCGAGGGCTCTCTTGGAGAAGGGCGGAGTCCCGAGGGCCCCCTTGGAGAGGACCGGAGATTCGAGGGCCCCCTTGGAGAGGGGCGAAGCCCCGGGGGCTCCCTTCTTTGGTCAGGTGGACGGCAGCGGGAGGCAGGGGCGGAATGTGTAACAGAACGGAATGGCCCAACGTAATAAGCCTAAAAATGGTGGTAAATTGATTATGATAGACCGCGGAATAGCGCTCGCAGTCCCGTTTATTTTCGATAAAATAATAAAGAAATACAACTGAAAATTAACTAATTCGCATATCATTAGATGAGAAAAAAAATCTTCTTTCGATTGGTGTCATTATAAACCCTCTAAGTTAAAATGGGGAGCAGCAATCTGCGAAAAACCTTTTTCCCATGTTAATTGCCTATGTTCGGTTTTGGAATATTCACCCGGTATAAAAGTTTTTGTTTTATAGTATAATCATATTAAGCACATTTAATAGCACTATCCTCAAATATCAACTGAATAATTAACAAAATTATATTAATAAAATTAAAAAATTATAAAATAAAAAAAACTATATTTCACAAAAATAAGAGAAAGAAAAAAAAGCGAAATTAGCAGTTCTTTGGGTCTCCTCAGAACGTTAAAAAATGTTTGACAACGATTTTGCTTACTTTGTATGCAATGTGCTAGCAAAAATTTTACAAAATTCAAAATTTTCAAACTATAATATTTTATTAATGGACATAGTTTTATTTAAACTAAATTATAAAAAGAAATGCTTTTTATAGTGATACAATCCTGAAAGGTTACTAAAAGCGCTATGACTCCTTTTGGAAAATATTTTTAAAAATTGCACCAATATATGCAAATGGTCCAGTTCATTTGTGGAGCAGTATAGTTAACAACATATTTAGTAAATTAATATAGTTGCCATACCAATAAATAGTATATAAAGGCTTGCCATACTCGAAAAAAGACCTAAATCAGCCTTGACAAGGACTTCGTACAATGATTTAATACTTCTTGATATAAGTTATAATGAAAAGATAATACAGATCATTCATAAGCTAAACACTAATAATACATCAAAAATAAAAGTAAACAAAGACTTAACAGAAGAAGTGCTTATATAATGCGGAATTAGATAAGGCTACAGTCTGAGCCCCTTACTGTTTAGCATAATAATGAATAAAATAATAGACCCAACAAAAGACGAGAACTATGGATACCGTTTGGGAAATAGAAAGATCAGTACGGTGTGCTACGCAGATGACATCACTCTAATCGTTAAATCGGAAAATAACCTACAAAGACAGTTACACAGGTTTAAAATAAGTGCAGAAAGATACAACATGGAAATCTGTCAGGTCAATTTGGTATTTTAATTAGCCACCTAGGCTTTAGGGCAGCGTGCCCGTATGCTAAACCCTTTTAGTTACTTATTTGGCTTCATCGCCTAATTCCATAATAATGATTTTGCACATATTTGGCCCCAAACGCAGTATTTCTCGTCAGTTGGAGCACCCCTTTGCTGGTACTTTGGCAGCCGGGTGTTATCGCTCGCAAGAATTCCGAACCTTCTAGAAATCACGCCGTTGAGGCGACTGCGAGGCTTCGTGCTATCTTTGTCACCGGCACTTATTTGTTTCATCTTATCGCCTCACGATTGGCTGCCGAGATATAGTCACGTGGGGACGCGACCGATGTGTCATGTTGCAGCAGTGTTGCCGATCGTCACATAATTATCAGATTCTAACATAATTTTTTCGCCATTCTGGTAAAAAATTATAAAGTAACATAATTATCAATTTTAACATAATTTTATTGTCATGGATGATTTATTCTCTATTATCGTATCGTCGGCTGTCTGCAATTTCTAATAAGGTCACTATATCAATAAGGTACCGCCATTCCATTCCTCGCGTGAGAATGTGAGAAAATTGTGAGATAAGGATAACAAATACAAATTTCCCAAGTGCAATAGGAAAGACACTAGTTTTTGGGGATTTTCTTTTTCGTGTAATGGCATTTGTAAAGTGAGGAATCTGTTAGGTTATGTGTTTTTATCCCCAGTTGGAGAAAATTGTGCGACAAGGATAGATATAAAAAATCACTAATGGCGGTACCTTATTGATATAGTGACCTTAATTTCTAATATTTAATTGCGCCATCTCGTATCGGCATTGTCAAATTTTGGGTGGATATTTTGAAACCTATTTAGCACCTCTGGTTGCTTCACAATAAAGGGCCCGGGCAGCGGCGACCTCCTAGAGATCCTGTGATTCGAGCATCGGTCGCGGAACCGGGCGGACGTAGTTTAATCGCAGTGACCGCGTGAGATATCCCGTAACCTTTAAACTTGGATATATTAAAAATTCTACAAAATATTGTGATAAATATTTTAATAATATAAAAGTTTTAAACAACTTACTTTAAATTGAGCCTATCGGAGGGCTCAAATTAACCTACAACAGCTATGAGTAAGAAACGTAACAGCAGTGACCTCTCACCTCCTGCCACGGCCGCTAACAAAAGGTATTTATTTAATCCCCAATCCCTCATTAAAGCTAATCCTTACTACCTACCTAATAATGTAATTACTACCGATTCAAATTCAAACCACACTCAAAATGAATCCAACAATGACACCAATAAACAAATTAAAATACCACCAATTTACGTACACGAAGCAACAAACTACCAAGAAGTGTTAAAAGATTTAAGCTCTAACGTTACGAAAGAATTTACTACAGTTTGTAAAGGAACAACACTACGGATCAACCTTACCAGCAGTGACGATTTCCGCGCACTTACAAAGTTTTACTCCGAAAACAACATTAAATATCATACGTATAAAGATCCAGCACAGCGTATAAATCAACTCTCCATTATCATACGAAACATACCAATCTCTATATCAGATACTGACATCCAAACCGAACTCACTAAGCTAGACTATACGATAACCAAAGTTGCAAGACTCTACAACAAAGATAAATTTCCAATCCCTATCTGCGCTGTGGAGCTAACAAAAACCGATAAAGCAACAGATATTTTTAATCTCACTAAACTAGGACACTGTGTAATAGCTGTTGAACCAAGAAGAAAATCTAGAGACGTCCCTCAATGCCACAGATGCCAACGGTACGGGCATACGAAAAATTATTGTAAGTTAGAACCACGTTGTATCAAATGCACCAAGAACCACATGTATAACGAATGTCCCAAAAAACAAACAGAAACACCTCAATATGTAAACTGCGGGGAAGACCATCCCGCAAATTATAAAGGCTGCTCCTATTACGTAAAAATCAGCAACAATTCTACACAGAATACACATCAGCGAAACTCCAGCAGAAGAACCGACAGAACTTACGCGAACATAACTCAACAAAGCAATTGTACCCCAAACCCAAATGACAACTCCTCAGGTACCATTCAAACAATCATTAAACTAATAGTGGATTTAATAACGCCCCACCTGGATAAAATCAAACCTATTCTAACAGCACTAATACCAACACTGATTCAACATGGTATTATATAACGTACACACCATTAATAATATAACAATAGTTAACTGGAATGCTGACGGAATCAAAAGACAACGCTCCGAACTTATAAGTTTCTTGACAAGACATAATGTAGACGTGGCTTGTATATCCGAGACGCACTTAATCGAGGGCGAAACATTTAAATTGCCGGGTTATCTAATTTACCGAAACGACAGAGCTGGAACCATAGCATCTGGAGGTGTTGCTATAATAATTAAACAAAAAATCACACACTTTCAATTACCCAACATACAGCTAGCAAGTATAGAAGCAACTGCAATTAATATACAATTAAACGACACCACACAGACAAAAATAATAGCCGCTTATAAACAACCAAACCGAAGACTAGCACAACAGGATCTTATTAGTTTATTCGATAATAACCACAGTACTCTTATGATTGGAGATTTAAATAGTAAAAATACTTTATGGAATTGCAGAGTCAATAACCCTGACGGCAAAAAACTACATACTTATACTACTATGCAAGCTATACAAATATCAGCACCAGACAAATTCACGTATTACCCTTACCAACTAGACAGGCAGCCCGATATCCTGGATATAGTTCTCCACAAGAATTTCACTAAACCTATATTTCAACAGGTCTTAACAGAAATGGACTCCGACCACCTCCCGGTACTATTGTCTTTCTCACACATGCCTCAATACAACCATCCAACCCCAAAACTCATAAATGGATTTGTCAACTGGGATCTCTTCATGAGTAACATAGATAAACAACTAAATCCACCAAGAAGTATCAATACGGCGGAAGACATTGATAATGAAATTGAATACTTCACTAACGACATAAAACAATGTATCTCAGAAGCTATAACTACTCCAAAAAGACCAAGAACATCACGATCGTTTCATACACCGATTGCAATATTGAATTTAATAAAATACAAAAACCAGGTACGCAGAAAATGGCAAAACACACGTGAACCTCGACTGAAGGTCCTACTAAATCAATTAAATCGACAAGTCAAGTGGCAACTAGACAATCACAGAATGAATTTATACCAGGAATACATCCAACAACTGGGTTCGAAAGACAATAGCTTATGGCAAGCTACTAAACGAATTTTAAAACAAAAGCCAATTATTCCACCACTAGTAAAACATAACAACATATACACCACAGATCAAGAAAAATCCAATATTTTAGCAGATCAGATAGAAGAAAACCTTAATCCAGCACAAGGCAACGATCAACGATTTATAGAAAAAATAGAAAGATTCGTGAAAAACCATATGCCGCTACAATCTGACGTAATAAATCCAACGTCGCCATACGAAATAAAAACCGAAATAAATAAACTCCAAATACGAAAATCTCCCGGTCCTGATTTAATACCAAATATTATTCTAAAAAATTTGCCACGCAAAGCGCTAGCCTACCTCGCAACAATTTTCAATGCATGTATGAGAATTGGACACTTTCCCGTAAAATGGAAACATGCCCATATTCTCCCATTTCACAAACCAGGAAAAGACAAAAAGAAGCCAGATAGCTACCGACCCATAAGTTTATTATCTACGTTATCCAAACTGCTGGAAAAAATCATAAACAAACGACTACAGGAATCTCTTAGACAAAACAATATCATACCCATGTTCCAGTTTGGATTTAAGGAAAAACACAGCACATCACATCAACTGCTACGCCTAACCGAAACTATAGAGATGGGATACCACTCAAAAAAGTACACAGTCGTAGCCTTCCTAGATCTCCAGCAGGCCTTCGATAAAGTCTGGAGAGAAGGACTATTATACAAACTTCTTCAGGCCAATATTCCAACATACCTAACTAAAATAATATCCTCTTTCCTGCAAAATAGATCGTTCTCAGTCAGAATTAACACAACGCTCTCTAACGTCAAAAATATGAATGCAGGAGTACCACAAGGAAGTATTCTAGGTCTTACACTTTTTAACATTTATGTAAATGATATTCCCGAAACCCCAAACATGGGAGTAATAGCAATGTTCGCGGACGACACTGCTGTCGCAGCGCAACACGAAAACCTGGAAACAGCAATTCATAATCTGCAGGAAGCCGTAAACGATCTATGCCAATGGTTTAACAATTGGCGTATATCAATAAATTCGACAAAGTGCGAATGCAAAATATTCACACTGCGAAGAATCAGGAATCCAACACCACTGAAGATAAATAACACCGATATCCAATGGAATCCAAAAGACTCGGCGGTGAAATATTTAGGACTATACTTAGACGCTCAGTTAAAATGGGGCTGCCACATTAACAAGAAACTAAATCAAGGCCACGCCCGCCTAGCCCTATTATACCCGATCCTTAACAAAAAATCACCATTAAAACTCCAATGTTCTATCCTACTCTACAAATCCATCCTTCGCCCTCTCATAACATACAGCTGCCCAATCTGGAGCAACGCTTCTAAAATTCAATTAAATAAAATACAAGTTTTTCAAAATAAAGTGCTCAGAATAATCCTCAACTGTCCATGGTTCATCAGAAACAATCAGATTCATGAAGAACTAGGCGTCGAAATGATCTCGGACCACCTAAAGAAACTAACCAGTAAATTTATGATCAACCTACATCAATGCCCTGGAGCTGTGTATTATAAAATAGGAAACAGAAGAATTCATGCCAGATTGAAACGGAAACTCCCAATAGACATTTGCTACTCATCATCAGACACCGAAACAGAAATAAGTGACTAATGTCCCCCATAGACATACCCTTTGAATATCATGTAATCCCTATTCTCTAATTTAATCTAACCAAGTCCATTTCGACTTAACTAGTTATGTTGTATATAAAAATATAAAATTTTGTTTAAGTTAACAGAGCCATGTATAGCAAAATGTATGCTGATCTGGTTACTAATAAATTAAAAAAAAAAAAAAAAGAGATCCTGTATATAGTTTACTAACCTATATACAGGGACCCTACGACCTCCTAGAGTAGCTGTATATAAGATTATACAGGTACTCTAGGAAGTATACGGTCATTAGATTAATACACTAAGGGCCGGTTGCAGAAAGCAATGTTAAGTCTGGTGTTAGATAACATCGCGTCAAAGTGAACAAAAACGAATCAAATCTCAAATGCTTATGGTAACTAATACATTAGTAAACAAAATTTGATGCGATTTTGTTCACTTTGACGCTACGTTAACTAACACCAGACTTAACATTGCTTTCTGCAACCGGCCCTAAGTGTAAGGTACCGCCATTCCATTCCTCGTGTGAGAAAATTCTGAGATAAAGATAGTATATAAACATTTCCCAAGTGCAATAAGGAAGACACTAGTTTTTGAGGATTTTCGTTTTGGTGTAATGGTACTGCTGTAAAGTCAAATTCTTGTTAGATTGTGTTTTTATCCCCAGTTGGAGAAAATTGTGCGACAAGGATAGATATAAAAAATCACTAATGGCGGTACCTTACACTTTAGTGTGTTGATCTAGTTTGGCGACATCTATTATCATACAAGCACAATTTATGTTTAATTTCGCGACGTTAATTTCAATTAAATGGCGGATCAGCATAAAAAACTGATGCGTTGCCATCTATAGGTGTTAACATAATTTAGAGCAAAATCTGATAATTTTGTCTGGGCGATCCCATAATTTTAAATCGTACAAACGGCAACACTGTGTTGCAGCGTTTCCCTCTTGGCAGTTGATCGCGGCCCGTGGCAGAGAGCGTTCGTTTGGTGGTTGTGTTATCCAGGCGGCGTCCTTTAGCCCCTTAGGTGCCCGAGGACGCCTGCCGCTGTTGATTAATATTGTTGCCGTGGAGGCCCCCTTTGGTGTTGCCCGTTTCGAGGTGTTGCAGCGAGCGCTGCGAGAATTGTTTCACCTTCGAGAGGTGTTGTGGTTGTGCGAGCTCCGAATTGTTTCGGCGTAGCGTGGGTGCATCTTGAGTCCAGTTTCTGCTCCTGTAAGTAAGGGGTCGTCCCCTTCATCTCGACATTCGAGGATCTGTCTCGCAGAACGAAAGTGGCCCATTTTTCGTCGTCAAGTTGTACGCGTCCTGACGCGTCGCACGTCGCCATTATGGCGGGTACCCACTCATCACTATAACCGTCGAATATCGAATGTACCTGCCACCTAAGACTGCAGCCTGTCGCAACTGAACTGTACCAGGCTTCCCGACCGCCTACGTATTAAGGTATGTGCTTTGAACTGATTACCGTTGTGAACGCGAGTATTCCTGTCCCGCGGGGAGCATTAAGTCCCGTGTGCGAGTTGTTTTGGAACGCCGCGAGCGAGCCCGTCACGTCTCTTGTGCCTACAGGCACTGTCGTCATATTTGCCCGCATTTCCAAATTACAGACTGTCTATTTTACAAGGGCTTGCGTTACTGTATGTTGGATAAGGCTTCGCGCCCACATGCTATGCGTTCATTTCAAATTACCGATGTTCTATTTGTAAGGGCTTGCGTTGCTGTGTGTTACATAAGGCGTCGCGCCCACATGCTGTGCGTTCATTGTACATTACCAACTTTCTACTTGCACGGGCTTGCGTCACCGTATGTTGCATAAAGCTTCGCGCCCACATGCTGCGCATTCATTTCGAATTTTAGACTGTATCTTTGCACGGGCTTGCGCCTAGTGCTATCTTGTTTATTCTGTACATCTGTCGCTAGGTTTAGAACGTGCGCCAGCTGGTGATTTCTTAGATATAATATATATATATATAGGGCGACGCACTCCGCTGCCCCATTGTAACCCGTGATCCAATATATGACTTGTTAATTAAGGGAACTATTGTTTTGTTTCGACTTGTGCATGTTCTGTTTCAGATAAGCGCCCCTTCAGTGTAATGATTATTGTGCGACGGGACGAGGGAGCCTTGAGCGTACAGGTGGGTGAGACAGCTGCGTAGTCGCGGTCGGATTGGCACCTAATTACAATCTTCGCATAAGGCAATCCCGAAATTGTTATTTGAACTTGCAACTTTTGAGTAATCCTATCGACGGAGTGTCTTGAATGCTTCGCCCCGTCTAACCGCCCAGGCCCGGTTAGTCGGGTTAAGACAGGCTTGGTGGCGCCCTCATTATTTTACCGTTAGTTACCGACCCTCTGGCCGTTACCCTCAGATAATCTCGTTAAAGGACCCGCCCATCTCCACTGAAAGTCTAGCTCGGCCTAACTTGTTGCGGCGTGGGTGGCGGCCTAGGAGACATTTCGTCCCGATTTCGTCAGTTACGGCCCGCACCGGCCGTTTCGTTATTGTATGAGCCGGTGCGGTGTCGTAAAGTCAGTTTAAGACCGTAACAAATCTCCATAAATAAAACAAAATGCCTCACAGTTGCCAGAGAACCTACCAGATGTAAGTTAGTAATAGACAACCAACCTATAGAACAAGTGATATGCTTCAACTACATATGAGTAGCGATATCAAGTTCGAGAGATTTAATAGCGGAAGTACAAAATCAAATAAACAAAGCAAACCAAATATCAGAACGCCTACGAGACGTCATATGGAGGAATAGGGATATGACAATTCAAAGTAAAGCACGTATTTATAAAACATGTATTAGACCGATTCTTACACATACAGCTGAGAACCGACCCGACACAACAAAGACAAAGAGAGCATTACGAACTAGCGAAATGAAAACTCTACGGACAATATGTGGAAAAACACTACTCGATACGATACGAAATGAAAGCACAAAATGTCAAATGAACAAATAAATAGAATGACTAAAGATAGCATAGTCAAAATTGCACGAAATGGAAGACCAACAGGCAGGCCACCAAAACGTTGGCGGGATAGTTGACAATCAACATCCCAGTATAACGGCCAACAGTAAAGGAGAAGATACCAGAAGAAACAGGTCTTAGACCTAAAAGCAAGATGATGACGAAGAAGATTTATACTTGATTATCTAATTATGTTCAATCATCTTCTTCATCTTCATTTCAGATTCTCCTTCTGTATTAAATGGATTATCGTCATCATTATCTTCGTCGTCGACACCCTCATAATTTTCACACCTGTCAGTGCTGTCATCACTATTATTTTCTATATTCATATCTGAAAGTGTATCATATTGTTATAAATGTTGTACAAGTAAATGATGCTGCAAATAAAATAAAATTAATAATTACCCGACTGAAAGTGATCTTCATCTGGTTGTATTACCACGTCATTGCCAATGTTTGGCAGTTCTTCACCGTCAAACCAATGAAATGTATAGTTTCCATATTCTTGGTGGTGCCTGGAATAGGGCCCTGCTGCGTATCTCGGAGGGCTTTGTCAGCAGCGGCCCAGATCTCCTAATCTGGACCATCTCTGCCATGATACTTCGTGCCGCAAAGAGAAGCGAAAGAAAACAAGAGGAAGGCCAGAACGCTTAAGAGACGAGAAGAGAAGGCAAAAAGGAGGGAACTGCGGGAAGGCCAGGGTCGATCGGCCCAGGCAAGCCAGGCAGAACACTCCTTTCAGGAAGAGGCTGACAAGGGGCCTAGAGAAGAAAGTCTAGGCGACTCTCCAAAGTGCTGCCAGGGTGTCAGGCCATTTTTAATTACAATAGTTCCGTGACCATTTGGAGCCGTTTTGGTACCGAGTTAGCGAGTGTGCCTGTATATAGGTTCCGTTTCAGTCATATTTTACCGTATAACCCTTCAGCTAATTGTATCTAAAATTTTAAAGTTGACACGCACGAAACTTCGCTCCACGCTAGGCTCTAGCCGTTTACTCAACAGCTGCAGTTTGCTTACATCGATTTTCAAAACATAGCCCGTTGGAGCAAGCGAGATACCTGTCTCGAATAATTTAAAACTCAGTCGATCCTTATTGTGTTCTGATTGGTGACATCTGTTGGCGTTTTGGCGCGAAAGTTGGCTTCGCGTCGCTTGGGCAGTTAGTTGATTTTCGGCGGGGATCTCAGACGCTTGGTCTGTGAGCGTTGGCGCTTAATGGCCGCCATGCCTTCCGGCACGGCGTCCTATGTTAGTGCCGTTACAGCAATCACGTGCAGTTTGTTACCGCGTTGTTCCGCTGCCTGTAAATTGTTTTGAACTTCTGTTCGGGCTGTCAAAGCGAGAAGTAGTTTTTTTTCGCCTTTTGCTAGTGGTTACCATCCGTATACTCAAGCACCACCGTATCCGGATGGTATCCGGATGACCGCCAGTTTTGCATCATTTCGTAGGGCCGAGATAGGTCATTTTTCCCAAACTGTGGATCAAAATCGCAGAGCTGTCCAAATCGTCGGTCTCGCCGTTTCTTTGTACCACGGCGGGCGTGATTCAGTATCCGCCACATTGGTGGAATATCTGAAGGTGCCACTCTCGACTCCCACGCCTCCGTTTGTGCGTCCGTTGCAGTAGACAAGCCGCTAGCTGCCGTCACGCCATCGCTCGGCGAGCCCTAATCAGGTAGCATGAGTAATTTAGCATTTATAATTAAACTCTTGTAGCTGCATTCGCTATGTACACAGTGTAACTTGGCCGAGGTCATTCATAACTAATTTCGCTTATCTGTTTTGGCCTAATTTGAGCGGATTGGTCGCAAACGCAGTGTAATAGGGCCGCTGTCATTTATGACTAATTTCGCTTATCTGTGTCGGCCTAATTCGAGCACATTTGTTGTATACCAACATTCACGTAACTGCCTACCAAGGCCTGTTGTATAATTAAATTCATAATTGCCTACCAAGGCCTGTTGTATAATTAAATTAATTACTGCCTACCAAGGCCTGTTGTAGATCAAAATTCAGACCTGCCTACCAAGGCCTGTTGTATATCAAAATTCACGTAACTGCCTACCAAGGCCTGTTGTATAATTAAATGCATAACTGCCTACCAAGGCCTGTTGTATATTTAAATTCATAACTGCCTACCAAGGCCTGTTGTATAACGAAAATTAATATGACCACTTAATTATAATTAGAGATAAAGTGCCTCCTAGCTGGGCTATATATATTTAGTTTAGTTCAGATTTTTGTGTTAATCTTTTGTTGTCCTGTGTATCGCCAATTTTTACATGTGTGAGACCAATAGACCGGTATTTGAACTGAGGCCTTATAATTTACAACGAGTTTGTGCATGCCCTCTTTCAGGTTATTGGGAAAGGCGAAGCATGAGTGTTTGAGCGTTGAAGGTCATGAGGCTGCTATTATTTCCCATTCCCGTTGAGTTCCGGATTTTGGACAAGGTGCTAAGTTAGAAGGTAGGCTCACTTGATTTTCCCGGTTTTACTCTTGGTCTATCCTTGTATTTCCGTGTATGTCAATGAAATCGGGTGGCGCCCTATTTAATTTTATCAATGTTTACCGCCCCTTTGGTCGTTGCTCTTAGGTAATCTCGTGAAGAACCCTCCCTCGTTTCACTGATGTTTAGCCGGCATTATCTTGTTGCGGGTTAGGTAGCGGCCCTAGGTGAGTCTTCGTTCTGACTATGTAAAATACCGTCTGTGCCGGCCGTTTGGTTTTTGTATGAGCCGGCGCGGTGTCGTAAAACCCGTTTTAGATCGCAACAAGAGTCAGCAACTTAGTGACCCTCGTAAGCTGGAGAGACTGCCCTTAGGTAAAACAAGGAGTCCGGAGGCGAGGCAAGTAAAAAGAGCTGCTACACGCAAACCTGTAGAACTCATCACTCACTACATGGGACGAGTCAAGGTAACAAAAGTCCGACTAGGCCCTTCAGATACCTGACCAACCATCAAGAAACCTAGGAGTGAGACATTCCTCCAGAGACAATGAAAAAATGGCCAAAAATCTTATCGAAGCGAGCAGGGAAAGTCAAGGTTTCTCACCCATAAAAAACACTGCTAAGTTCCAGCTAGCAACGGAGCCGAAGCCACCTAATAGTGAGAACCAGGTTGTAACTAGGTCTGACCGACCAAATGGCCAGGTTCTCCCAAAGGAAGCCGAGGCGATTAGAGCTCTGCCAAGATGTTTCGTACATGGCAGGCCCTGAAGGGGGTCTCCAGGGGCCAGACTCCGGTTCAGAAATTCAGGACTAGTGGAACCAGGCTGGTTCTTAGTCACCGCCTAGGACAACACCTCAGCAACATGGCTGGTAGAGAGCTGGACACCTCTCAGTGTCGAGGGAGGCACCGTGGCCAGAAAGGTGGGTTTCTGGCTCGGAAGTTAAGAGGAGGTTAACCTGGAAAAACTGAGGCAGATGCTTTCGATTCAGAACCGCTTGGTAAGAGTGGAGCAACGGAAGCATGTTCAGACGATAGGAGGGCCAGGAGGGTGGTTCTTGATCTTCATGGTCAGCGGAGATACCGTCCGAACGTTAGAGGAGTCTGGGTGGCAGCCCCACCACCAGTTGGTAACTCTCGCAGTACAAAGGGTGCCGATATGGAGTGGAGCAGTCCGCCAGGACTCTTCCGAGGCCGGCTTGTCAAAGCAGGCCAAGAAGGACGATTGAAAGCACCACTGATGCAGCACCATTAACTTCCCATAATGGATTTACTGCGGGTAAGTCATATCAATCTCCAGTACAGTAGGGGCGCTACGGCGGAGCTGATGAGAACCCTTGTTACAACATAAACGCGCCTTTACGACACGACATTACCTAGCTAATTGACTAGCGTGTAAAATGACACAAATCAGGAAAGAATTACACAGGTCCGCTGCCGCAACCCGTAACAAAAAAAAGGGTGCTGGCTTCACTCATGGAGATGGGGTTGTCCATTACGAGAATAATCAGGGCAACGGCCTTTTTTTTGTTTTTTGTCAGGTGGTGAAATCCTTTATGGACTTACCTCGAGCGTACGGTTCTTCCCCCGCCCGGGAGTGCTAAAACACCTGGCTAGGTACAGAAGATCTCACCCCGGAACCGCGGTAGCGTTACTTCAGGGTGGGTTTATATTCCTGATACGATGTTATTCTACTTTCTCTCTCCTTCTTTCTTGTTTCATGTTCTTCTGTTTCTATGAGTTCTCTCTTATAATTCTTCTGCTCTTTCCTGTGCCTCTTTGACTTGTATTATCCCTCTGATATACTTGTATATAGCATCCCACTTTTTTTGTTTTCTAACATAATTGGTATTGTATTGTCTGGGCTAATATTTTTCCCTATTACTGTTTGTAACCTTTCTCTCTTCCGTATCAATTTCTGGCAGTTATAGAAGGTGTGTTCTGGGTTGTCCTCCATATTCGTGTCGCACTGATTGCATCTGTCTTCATTTATTATTGAGAACCTTTTCATGTAAGATTTATAACACCCGTGGCAGCTTAGGAATTGTGTTAGGTAGTAGTCGGTGTTACCGTACCTTCTTTTTACCCAGTTTGGAAGGTTTCTAATTAATCTCTTTGTCCATATGGCTTTCCCCGTGTGCCTGTTCCACCTTACTTGCCATCTGTCAATTATTATGGTGGTTACTTCCTGTTTGCCTCGTTCATCGTTTCCATATGAAAGTCTTCCTTGTACTACTTGAAGTTCGATCGGTATAATCGACGCTATGACAGCTTCTGTCGAGATAGTACGGTAGCCGCTTGATATTTTTAATGCTATTCTTCTCTGTTGTTTCGCCAACATATTTTTGTATTTTGTTTGTATTATCGCCTTTTCCCATATCTGTGCCCCGTACAGCATAACAGAATGGGCAACGTTGCTTAGTATTTTTCTCTTGAGTGCGGTAGGTCCTCCTCCGTTCGGCATCAGTTTTGTTAAAGCGGTAATTGACCTTTCTGCTTTTAGGGTCACCTCTTCTACATGTTCCTTCATGTGGGAGTTGTGGTCAAACCACACCCCTAGGTACTTTATCGCTTTTTTTGTCGTTATTTCGGTCTCTCCCACTTGTATTACGGCTTCACTCATTTTTCTACGCCCATATAAAATTACCGCTTCAGTTTTATTCTCGGCAATTTCCAGTCCCTTCTCCTCATTTTTTTCTTTAATTGTTCGATGGCTGTGTTTGCTGCTACGATGATGTCTTCCTTTGATTTGGCCGTTATTACTATGGCTGTATCGTCCGCAAAGCATATTGTTTCTACCCCTGGTGGCATATCAAGTTGGAGTATATTATTATAGAAAATGTTCCAGAGCAGTGGTCCCAATACGGAGCCCTGTGGTACCCCACTGGTTACCTGCATTTCTTCCTTGTTTCCTATTAAGATCTTTTTATTTTCCAGATAGCTTGCTATTACTTTCCTTATTATTGCAGTGGTTTCCATTGTCTCCAATTTATTTAGTATGCCGTTCCATCGTACGGTGTTAAAAGCATTTCTAATGACAATTGTGACCAGTACACATAGCTTCCTATTTTTGGCTGTCCTTTTTTGAATTTCCTCAACTACCTTTTTAACTTTTTCCATTGCATCTATTGTCGATGTTCGTTTTCTAAACCCATGTTGATTTGCTAAGAGCTTTTCTTCGGTTTCTACATTTAGTCTTCTTGCTAGTAACTGCTCGTACATTTTACCCATGACATTTAACAGGCATATGGACCTGTATTTTATTTCGATTTCGCCAGGTTTTTTGGGCTTCTTTATAGGTTCCGGGTGGTGTAGCTTGAACAAGCGTCCACGTTCGATCAGCAGATTTAAGCAACGCTCTCTCTGGCCAGAACTTGGATGGGAAAAAAAGTTGGTCCCGGTTTGTCATAATAACATCATGACAGTCGTTAGTGGGGTTGGAAGTCCCCATAAAATGTACAGTGACGCCTATAATTGGCCTAACGGCTGTTGGCGGAGTGCGGAATAAAATAAAAAATAAAATAAAATTAGCACCAATCGTGCTTTCTTCCATATATCGGGGTATTTTCCTTGTTTAAATTCTCCATTTATTATTTGCAGTATATGTTCGGAGGCGGTTTCGACAACTTCTTTTATAATGATTGGCGGAATCTAGTCCGGTCCCGAGGCCTTATTGATCTTTATCTTCTTCCTTACTTCTTCTAAGTCCTCTATTGTGAACAGTTCTATCTCCTCTTCATTTATGTCAATACTGTTCCGTCTAGTTAGCTGGTGTCGTGGGAATAGTTGTTTGGCTATCTTTTTTTGACGTTCTTCTGTTAGGGTAATGCGTGGTGCAAACCTCAGCTTTTTCGTTACTATTCGAAACCCAGTGCCCCATATATCCCATACCCTCTTCCAAGCTTCTTTTTTGGCTTTTAAAATCGCTAACTTAAGTTTTCTTCTTTCTTCAGCATATTTTTTCTTTAGTATTTGTGTTTGTTCTGTTGTTAGGATTCTATTCTTATTACCTCTGGTTTTATTTCGCTTAGCTTTTAGGCAAGTTTTTCTTAATTCAGCGATGTTAGGATTCCACCAGTATACCCCCTGTTTTAGCTTACTCCTTCCGTTTTTAGGGAAAGTTTTGTCTATAGCTATTATAATTGCATTCATCATTTCGTTGGCGTTTCCTTCTCTCATTTTACTTATTTCCATTTCCAGGCTTTCTCTAAGGTTTGGCATACATGTGTTGCAGATTTTCCACCCTTTGTTTCTTGTAGTCTTTGTCTTTTTTACTGCTGCTTAGATATCAAAATAGATATTTTGGTGTAAGCTTAGGTTTTCCTCTTCCGAGACCTGCCAGCCTCGGATGTTATCTGTGATTTTCTCGGAGCATAGCGTTATGTCAATATATGACTCAGAGGTATCTCTAATGAAGGTCGGTTTCATGCCATCATTTATAATAGTTAGTTCTAGCCCTGCCATCCACTCTAGTAGCATAGTTCCTTTCTCGTTATCTTGAGTGGCTCCCCATAGTTTGGCTTTTGTGTTAAGGTCCCCGCCCAGTACTATTTTTTATTGTGTTTTTTAATGCTTTCACTTAATTCCTGTAGGTATATTTGGAATGCGTTTATTGTTTTATTAGGCGACCAGTAGCATGAATATATTACCACTTCTACCAGTTCCACGCATACGAATCCTTTTTCACTTTGGTCTTACCCCCGAATAACCATCTCTCTTTTATAGATCCTGATTGCTGCATCCTTGTTATCATCCACCTACCATTGGCCGTTAGAAACCATGTTTTTATTAGGTTCGGATACTATACATAGGTCCAACCCTTTCTCAATTGCCGTTTGGTGTAATAGTTTAGTATGGGTTTTGGGTTTCATACAGATGTTTTTCTCTATATTCCCTCTTATGTCATACTCCATTAGCTTTCTTATAATTTCTTCCTTGTCTTCTAGGTTCGTGACGCATGTAATCTTCTTTCCTTCTTTAGTTTGGATTACTGTAGTAATCTCTCTTAGTTTTTCTAGTATTTGTTGTTCGAAGTTTGGGGCTTTATCTTCCCATCCGATAACGAACACAATTCTTTCTTGTCTGTCGCTTTTTTCGTCTTTTTCGCTATTTTCTTGTTCTATTTGTAGCGTATATTTGCTTCTAATCGTGATCATCTTACTTGAATTTATTCGCCCTTTATCTACCATTTCTATGAGTTGGGGTGTTATTTCGCCTATTCTTTTGATTATTTTTTCTTCTATTTTTGTGTTTTTATCGATTATTACGATAAGGTTTTCTTTATAATTACTCAGTTGTAGACCTTTAGCTGTAGTTGTTGTATACGTCTTTTCCGGCCATTTATTTTTGCTGACGTTCTTAAAGAGTTCTAGATCTCTTTTCGTTTTTATTAGGTTTTTATTTCCTCTTTCATATTGTTTCATTTAGCGTTGACGGGGGCTTCAGTTTGAGGGTTTTTGTTTTCTACTATCTATAAAGTCCGTGAGTTCTTGCAATTTCGTTTTGTCTTCTTCCGTCTTTTGTACATAGTCTTGTAGGTTTTGCAGAGAATCGTCTATCTCTTTTAGGTTAAGCTTAGTTGTTAGATATCTTAGTCTATTGACTGCCTCTTTTATTTCACACTTTGTGGTTTGGTTGTCCCTGACTAATTTGCTGAGTGTACAGCTTTCTTCAACTATCCTTTTGCTAATTTCTCTCATCTTTGTAAGGGACTTAATTTCTTGGTCAAGTCCTGAATGGTTAATTTTATCTTCCTCTGGTGTTCCCATTCTCTTCCTTTTATTCTTTTGTTTGCTATCTCGTCCACTAGTTGGTGTAGCGTGTACGTCCTTTTTATTCTCGTTTTTCCGTGTTTTTTATTAGACTTTATAGTAGGTTCTGGTCCTTTCCCATCCTCCGCATCCTCATTGTCGACGTGGATCGCTCTCATGTCATTGTTTTCTTCTGGTTTGTTGTTTCCCTTGATGAGCCATTGGCTAAGTGGACCACTTGAACCGGGGGGTGGGGATCTAGTTAAGCTAGTTCTCCTTTCGAACTTATCCATCAGCTGCCTTTCCAGCTGTTCTCGTTCCTTTCTTTCTATTTCGGTCTCCTTATTAGAACGATCCATCTCGAAATGTTGGGGGTTAAATGAGGGGAGGTAGAAAACGGGGGATATTGGTGTGAACGTAGAGCCGTAGTCTCACAAAACGTTTGCCACCACTCCCGTCGAAATCGGCCTTCTGGTTCAGAAGTTATGGGCTATTACAGGTGAAGGTAGGGGATTTCGGGGATTTTGGTGGGGGTTCATGGGGAGGTTGTGGGTCACCAACACTTTCGAACAGGAGTTCAAAAATGGTGGAGAGTGGGATAATAGGAGGAAGGGGGTAAAAGTCTCAGTCGGTTAGAACTACCGCGTTCTTGCCTTCCCGGGCCAACAAGGTGGCAAAAGCAAGAGGAGCTACCCGATTTACGCCTGCCGGAATAGCAGCTCCAACAAGATGCGCACAAGCACTTCAGCCTCCTGGTGTCCTAATAGCCCGTTGGCTTACGACGGTTTGACAAAAATTTCGTAAGTCCGAGATGCTTAAAACTTCCTAAATACAGCAAGTTCCGCTAGACTTACTACTTTCCTGTGATCCTATTACACCAAAGTCTTTAACCAAACACAGTTCGTCACTGGGGCCCCGCGAGGCTTAGCCCCTTTATCGTTATCGGGGCAAGCTCCCCGCGTCGGTTTTAACCACACTTGTTTCCCTTTAGCAGCGCTCGCAGAACACGTCCGTTCACGAGCACATCCATTAGCTCACGGTCAGGGCAACGGCCTATTAAAAGAAAAACAGTGCTCCACCAGTTTCTAATAGGGGAAATACACCAATGAGCCAACTAAGAAAACTAAAGCAAATGGGTACACCTTCTAATTTCAATCTTGGCAGTGTTTGGTCCACGAAACGACGAACAACAGCGTTGAATTTACCTTGCGGGAAAACTCCTTTACAGCTTGCTAAACCCCTTTTACAAAAGAAAACACACAAATTCGCATGCAAGTGTCATAAACATCAAAGAGAAAAAGACAGCTAATTGAAAATTAACTATATTTCGTAGAAATAAGTAACTAAACAATATTTCAGTAATTAGATGTATCCAGAAGGTTAGTAAGGGTTAAATTACGTAACTTTTAAACTAGATGAGGATGGTAAACTTGATAACAAATACTCTAACTGACTCGCAAACGGTAACAACTGTAATTATTGAAGGAAATTACTGATAAACAATCAAACTTGACGGAAAACAATCAAATTTGGCTCAACTGCAGTAAATACTACTAAATACGTTAGACTGAACATAAACATTAAAACTGACGATAAGCAATCAAAAGTGGCTCAATTACTTTAATTACAATAACGTTAGGCTAAGTATAAACATTAAAACAGACGGTAAATGTTCAATTCAGCGTATTGGCAGCTACAACAGTTCAAAGGGTAAATTCTAAATCGACAGCAACGCTACCCAAGAGGCCGACACTCCAACAGATCACTTCTTTTACTGTAATATAGGCACTCGAAAACTATTACAAAAAGGCGATACCTTAAGGAGTCCAGGTTGCTGCAACTCGACGTCCAGCAATGATGGTGGTCGTTTCCAAGCAACTGTGCCGAAGGCACTTGAAGAAACTGCGGAACGGCTCATGAGTGCTGTCGCAGAAAGGGGTCTGGATGACGTTAACATCCCCAAAGAGGGTAACACAAAGTGCGTAACAACATGGCAAGGATTCGAGACGATAACCGAAACTTTATTATGCCGACTTAGCCTCAACAGAGATTTCTAAATAATTAATCTGCTAAACGAGGTGTTATTCGAAGCTGCCAACTCAGCGGTACTAGGCTCTTGACTAACAACGGCATTGACAGACAACACTTATCGAATCCCAAGACCGACCGTCAACACACACAAACGCACATGCAGTTCATTTACTCGCGGCCATAACGCGGCCTGATTCCAAACACGAGAAAAAACACCTTGGGAATGCGCCACTTCGTAAACGACATACACCTATAGTTTAATTGCGACACTGCGCGAGAACCAATAATTACAACACCGCGACAAAGGCCTCACGTCGAGGCGAAACACCGCACGAAAAACCACTTGTTGCCTTGTTCGAAACTCGCTTTGGCATCCCTCGCAGAAGCACAATGCCACGCGATCCAAGTACAACCTTACTAGAATATTTGGCGTCTACTGATCATGAGATAATGAATAAAGGTATTGAGCCCACTTTTATCAATACCATCCGAAATTCCCTACCGGAACCCCAGGGCAACAGACTGGGAACGTTATCGTTCCAGTCTCGTTCGCCAAGGAGGCCAACCAGACGGGAGAAAAATACACAAAGGAACAACTAAGCAAGGAAGTAGGGCAACTGGCAAGTACAATTGTCTGGGCATATGAGGAGGCTTGCCCTCTTAGAGAGGCTCGAGTTTGCAGGGTACCATAGTGGAAAGGCACTTTAGCCGATCTGCGCAAGGAATTCAGGCGAACTTTCAATTGTGCTGTCTGAGATGGGACACAGGCTTCCTGGGACATTTTCAAAACTGTTAGAAATAGGTTTAAAGATGAATTAAGGCGCAGCAAAAGATCGAGCTGGCAGAAATACTGTGCGGAGTTAAGCTCAGTAGTAACTGACGTCACGTCGTTCGTGAGATTGGCATCGGATTCGAATACAAATCGAAATTTGTATTTGGTCCAGAACGCCGACTGCAGATCTATTCGGCACTTTGGCTATTTGGCAAAATGAGCACTGCCCAAAACGCCGACTGGCATTCTGCCGACTATGTCCAAAACGCCGACTCCCATTCTGCCGATTATGACCAAATAATCGGCACTTTGGCCATTCGGCTAATTGAGGACTGCCCAAAACGCTGAACCGATAATGCGTCCAAAACGCCGACTCTTATACTGCCGACTATGACCAAAATGCCGACTCCCAATCTGCAAACTATGTCCAAAACGCTGGCTATCACCAAAATGTCGACTGCCATTCTGCCGACCGTGTTTACAACGCCGAACGACGGCACCTGACGTCACGTTGTTCGTGATCTTGGCATTGGATCCGAATGCCAATCAAAATTTGTAATTGGCCCAA